>JABUQX010015567.1:75000-91847 GCA_015478945.1 Trachelipus rathkii | reverse complement strand
TTGAACATACGTACGCTTCCACCGCTAAGAAAATGTATTATTATTAAGGTATAGAGAATAGAGTTGAACAATGATAGAAGCCATTTCAGAAGCGCACTCCCTCGAAACACTTGAAGGACATAGAACTCAGGATCTCATGCACCCGATCATGTATAATGACATGTAGAGGCAGTAGGAAAACCCAATAGTCAGTGTGCTTCATTATATATATATATATATATATATATATATATATATATATATATATATATTTATATAAATTTTTGTGTGTATCTTTTTAGAAAAAGTATATATATATATATATATATATGTTATATATATATATATATATATATATATATATATATATATATATATATATATATATATATATATATAGTTATATATATATATATATATATATATATATATTTATATATATATTAGGTATAAGTATATATATATATATATATAAATTTATATATATATATATATATATATATATATATATATATTATATATATATATATATATATATATATATATATATATATATATATATATATATATATATATATATATATATATATATCTTTCATACTATTGCTATAACCTCCTCTTTAACTAAAGTTTTCGAGTCTATCTTCGAAAGGAAGATTTGGAAACATCTCTAATTCTTCCAATCTAATCTCTAATCGCCATTATGGTTTTCGTAACAAACGCTCTACTGGTAATCTCTTTTTCTTTTCTCTTCGATTCTTGTCTTGGTCTTCTGTTATTGGGCACAAAGCTTCAACTTTTAAATTTACCTCATACTGTAACTATCCTTCTCTCCGATCTCCTTTTCGGTGGTTCTATAGCAGCTGTGGCATACAGCCACCGTTCATTTCTTAAATTTATGAATAGTGGTGTTCCTCAAGGTTCGGTCCTATTAGTACCCTTTTCAAGTTTTTTATTGATGACCTTCTCTCTCTACCACCTCGTATCATGCCTCCTTACTATGCCGATAACTCCCATTCATTGCTCTTTCCAATTTTGGAGTCGATCCACTCAGCAGCTGACCTGTGATCTTTCTAGCATCTATAATTGGAGCAAAGAAAACATTGAAGTTTTCAATACCTCAAAAATACAGATATTTTCATCAATTTATTCTACAAAATCTTCCTCTAAAATCTTCCTACAAAATCTTCATCAAAAATCCACAACTCAAATCTTCCCCTGTTCTTAATATTCCTGGCCTCTCCATTTCTTGTAACCCTAATTACAAGAATCACACACATCACTTCTCTTTCTAAACAAGTTTCAAAGAAGTTGGGTGTTCTGAGGCACCTTCGGGACTTCTTTTCATAAACTCCAGTTGTTTGATCTGTAATGGGGCGTTGTTCGCGTTGTTCGCCCTTGTATGGAGTATGCGTCACATATCTGGTTCAGTCTAGAATTTTTCGACTTGTTAACTCTCCCTACTCTCCCTACTCTCACTTACTCTCTTTCAAATCGTCGAACTGTTGCATCACTTTCCTAATACCATCGCTATTACATTGGAGTGGAGTAGAGTACCTCCTCCTTTAAGGAGAGCTCGTGCGCACTCCTCTTTCCACACAATCTCATCCTTTCTCCTTCCAACTCACTGACCCTGTACTTAACTGCTATGCTCAGTCTTTCATGTACTTCACTGATAAAGTTTGGAACACGCTTCCTTCATCTATTTTTTCAACTTTCTTTGGCTTGCACACTCAAACGCCGTGTATCGGGGTATTTTGGTGGAGTTTGGTAGGTTTACACTTTACACTAAGGTCCACTGGGAAATCTTTAAAGGAAATTCGCATATATGAGCTCTCCTTTAGTTTTTATTGCATATCAGGATATATATATATATATATATATATATATATATATATATATATATATATATATATATATATATATATATATATATATATATATATATATATATATATATATATCACCAAATTATAACAAATCAAAAAGTTTATTTAATTACATTACTTTGAACTTTCATACAACCCTTAACACTTTTAACTTTATAGGCTAGCTTAGTGTCATCACCAGCTCCCATGATGATTAGTTGTCATTTAAAACTACTCACTTTCTCCTGTTGTTTAAGCACTCCTACACACAATAAGGTACAACCCTTCACAAACCACACGGAAAAAATTGTTTTTCAGCCTTTGATGAGGTATTTTACCAAAACTTATGCTAAAATCCAGATATGCAATTTCAACTGGCTTTTGTTTGTCCACATACTCAGTACTATGCTTCATAAGTTCATAAAGTTTCACCTGTAATGATTTATCTTTCCTTAAACCATATTGTGAGTCTCGAAAAATCACAATGTCAACTAAAAGCTTTTCTATATATGACTTTCTCAATGTTTTATCTCATGAGATCAAACTAACTGATATGTAATTTCAAATAGCATCCCTACTACCTTTCCTATAAACTGGCATAGCATAAGCAATTTTCCACTTTTCTGGCATTTCACAAAAGTTAAAAGACATTTTACATATTAATAAATATAAACAATATTAGCGATACAATTACTACCTTCTTTTAGGATTTCTCCATGCACACATTCAGAACCTGCAGACTTATTATAATCAATATGTTCAAGCAAATATTCAATCTTACCAACGTCAATATTAAATTAAAAATAACGAATTTATAATATATATATTATATATATTATATCTAATATATATATATAATATAATTAAAAAATAAAATAATAAATAATATATATAAATAAAAAATTAATATAATTAAATTAATTAACTAGGCTCATTTTAATATTAGTTTTACGACAGTTGTGGATTTATGATTGTTCCAGTTAGGCTTAATAGTTATGATATCATAATTATAAATGCATATTTTAAATGTGACGTCGATACATGATTCAAAAAGTTATAGTAAATATTTTAAAATATTTTATTAAAAAATTACACCTATTATATAATATAATATTCTATTTCAAATTCTACTCTAACCACATCAAGAGACGATATATCTTTACACATACAACATAATAATACATATTTTGTATCATCACATTTAGTGAAGCGCTCTTGGATACAATTTTGCACAATTTCTAGCTCATGCGTCAAATACATAGAACATAACAACTAGGAGCAGGAAAACAAAATAAGAGACAAAAAAACAAAAAAAAAATTCTCGACGCACTTACGCCTTTCATCGAAGGTGCGTAATATTTAGTTTACGGTTTTTTTTAATCTCAACCCTATATATATATATAATACAGTGCAGTTTAGTGAAGTTTTTATTTACAAATGTAAAACAAATATTCTAATAAAATAAAAGACAATATAGCATCTTTGGTATGTATCTTCCGCAACTAGAGGTGACTACTGTAGCAAAAATAAATTTAGCGACACAGGGGCGACGTCTGTCCCGAGACGAAATCGCGCTAAGGTCGCAGGGGCAAGAGGCGCACCTCAGCCCTAGAATTCCCAGCGGCAGTGTGGAAATTAGTCTTAGTGCCCGACGTACTCATCGGTGACTGCAAGAGCCCCGACTCCTCACCTATTTTCATCGGTTGCCGGGCGGTTATACCTTGGGTATTTCAGTGTTAGCACAAAAATAAAATATCAAACATGCCGGGATCGAAGAACGTAACAGGATTGGTATTTTTTGTATCACTCGTCCGCTCACCACTCCCTAAATGATTGTTGGTTCAATACTCGAAGTTAGTGAAACATCAAAAAATAAAAATATTCTAATGACGGGGAGTCGTAAAGCAACACACGCTCCCCATACAGCCTCTGATTATAATCTACTATACTATATATACTAATATACTATAGGTAAAATTATCAAATATTATAATATAAGATATATAATATTTTACTATATATAATATTTATATTATTATTATTATATAAGTATATATATATATATACTATTTATATTATATATGAATATAATTAATATTGTATTATATATATATAATATAATATATAATATTATTTATATAAAATATATAATATATTAATATAATTATTATATATATATATTAATATAATAATAAATTATAAAGCTTAATTTTATGCGGAAATAATATTTTTTGAATATTACATCTCAATCATTTTTCAACAATTATTATAATTGATCACTTGGATATATATATTTGACCTATTGACTCGCCCAACAATTTTCAGGGGGTTGATCTCCACCTTACTAACCCCTACCCCTCACCACTATTACGCCAACTTATTTACTCCCACATGACCTAAACCAATTAATATTTATTATCATCTTAATTTATAATAATTATATATAAATTATTAATTATATTAAAATAGTTTACTCACTAATAATAATATATGTATAATTATTTTATTATACCTATTTTATTCTTCTACAAAACAACTTTACAAATTAAAAATAATTGTTTCAAATAATATAATATTTTAATTTAATTTAAGAATTTAAATTAATGATGCAATAATATTACATTATCGTTTATCATCACTATATATTTAAACTTCTAATAAAAAAAAAAAAAAAAAAAAAATTATATAATAATATATATATATAATATATATATATAATATATAGATATAATATATAAACATATATATAAGATAATATTTTATATATATATAATATATTTAATTATTATTAATTAATATATATATTATAAATAGCATATAATATATTAATCTTTAACTTTCTAGTCCTCCAAGGAATAGCTGGGTCTTTAGGAAACCACGAACTATACCTGTCAGGACTCAGTATGACTACTCAACCGCTCTGTCTTCCCACGTTCATCACCTTATCCACCACCCAGTGGACAGCCCACAATCTTCAATCAACGATATTGCACGATTTCTCCATCTCTTCCATTTAGCTCTGTAAGTCTGACTTCCTCCTGATCCTTCCATGCTTTCTCCCACCGTTCTACTATAATTATCGTTTCCCAAATGTCCATATCTAGATTCTTGTCAATTCTATTCTTTCCTCAACATAAGGATTCTACTCGAATTACCTTCGGATCTTCATTCCTATATTCTGTCTTCTTATCTTCAATATTGCTCTTAAATCTTCATCTCCTCTCAGTTACAGTTACTTCATTTCATGACCTTTTGATATGCTACCATGTCTAGGCACTCGATAATATACTATATATATAGTCATATAATTCTTAACACTCTTTACTAATACTCTTTATCACTCTCTATCATACCTATATTGTCTATTCTTCAAAAGACACAGCTTGCCCTTTTACGAACTATCGTAATAATTTTAATGGGCTTATGTATTAAAACATTCTTGAATCCTTATATATTAATAAATATATTATAATATCTTATACTTTCTTTCAACTTTCTATTTACTTGATTTCTACCAAAACTCTCCTACTCTCTGTATAATACCCATCAATTCCTTATGTTTCTAGTTTCATTTGTAGTGCTTTTTCCAAGTGCTTTTCCGCAAAAACGTCTATTAATTGCTTCTCGTTCCTTCTTACTTTCACTCCCATACCAATCAAATCATCTCATATCGCTTTGAGGATCTAAAGGGGCAAAGAAGTAAGATGTCATAAGATCTAAAGCATCAAGAAAATCAAGTAAGAAATGAACAAAAAAGACTAGCATGCAATACGCTTCTCCGATTCACCTCTTCACCACCTCCGCAATTCAATTATTATTACTTAATCCTATAACTCTATTACTCTTAGGCTTCTTCTTTATTCCTATGACTTCAGGACATCACCAACTCTTTATCTCTCTCACAGCTCCAATTTTCATCTATCTAAGAACATTTCAAACAATTATTTGCTTAAAAATACCATTTCAAAATTTCTAATACATAATAGACAAAAAACATCCTAGTGTAAGAAATTCATGTTTATTAATTTATCTCGTCATATTCTGATTCTAACTAAGCTTGAACATTAAAATCTGTTCGTTTACTGCTCAACTTCTAAGTCCTTTTATAATCTTCAACAAACTAAAGTTCTATCTCCTTAGTTGTGTGTTATTTCTCTCTCTAGCTCTTCTCGAATCATACTCTTTCAATATATTTTGTATCCATTTATCTTCACAAATATTGCTCCTCTCTAATTTTTTGCATCCATCACGGAGTTCTCCGTTTTCTTTTTTATTATATTAATATATATAATAATAGTTTTTCACTGATGAATGCAGTCCTTCTCCAAATATCATTCAATGTTTTTTCGTTAGCTCGCTCAGCATTTTTACATTGCACTCACAATATCGGTCTCTACTTGCTCTTTACCATCGTTAATGCGTCTCCATAAGATAAATCAATAGAAAGCGATGCAGTTTCCTCATAGTGCCAAAAGAACTATTATTATTTCCTTGTACTGAACTTTCCTGTTGTTCTTCGATCATGATATGTGCGGCTTCCTCCGCATTCTTTCATCATCCCTCTCAAACCCCTCCTCCGCCACTCCTCTCTCTCCTCCTCTCACTTACATTTAACACTCATCAAAAATTCCATTCCATCTCTTATGTATTTCCTCGGTTCACCGATTTCCCTCTTCTTAATCAGTACGTTTAGTCTTTTTTTCTGGAATTATATGTTTTTTCCGATTTAAAGATCATGGGATTTTTTCTTCAATGTAAGGACATCTGGTTACAATCTTCTCTTGCAGCCCTTTGTGCCATCTTTCCCTGGCTGGCTTCTTGGAATTAATTCATTCTTTTCATCTATACACTTGTGCCGATTTACTTTTCGACCCATTGGTGTTTGGCGCGAATTTAATACTTTGTTTGTGTTTTAGGAGTACTTTTTTTTAAGATGCTTTTAAGTTCTTATTATCAGGGAGTGAACGATATATATATATATATATAACCTATATACTCTATCGTTCTACAGTCTCTGTCTGATGTTCTGGATCATTGATTTCCTGCCACATTAGTTCCTGTTCCAGCATCAAGTAGCCTGTTGAAGAGACATATACATAATTACTGGGAATGTTTGGTATATTGATAATTGATTTCCTTTTAACCCTAAAGGATTTGATTCTCTCTTTCTCTTTCTATTCGCCAGTGGCTGTATGGTGCTGATGTGAGAAGTTCCTAATTTTAAGACCTCAAGTGGATTTCTCTTGAATAAATTATAGCTGCTATCAAAGACGCGTTAATAAATTCGAGGTTCAGGTTTAATGTATTGGTTATAACGGGAGGGTCTCTTCAAGCAGACCAAGCCGTCATGTAATAAAGAAGATAAGCTTAAATGCGTCTAAGTATTATTCTTTTTCTGCTCGAAACGTATAGCCTCTTTAACTAGCGTCGATCCTAGACTATCGTCGAAGCGCTCGCTGTATTTTATGATTGGGTTGATCCATGTTTGTTTATGTTGTTTCCCTCCCGTAAATAGTGGCACTTTGGCTTAAATTGAGAGTCTGCAAGGATGTTCCTGGCTCCGAGCGAAGCAAACCGTTATTATCGGAGAGTTATACTAGAAACTTTTGGTTAGTCGTGGTTGAGGCGATCTCATAATATGAATGAATGTTGTGTGGATAGCGTTTTATGATAGTTGAAGGAACATTTGAGGTGAATTGAAAGACTCTTCTGCGCCGAGGGGAATGTTGGTGACGGGCGAAGCATATATCAATCTACATAGCGGGCGCGATATCTCCATTCTGAGTAAACAAGGCAGGGTGTGATGGCGTAAAGATAGTGTTTATTGTGCTTCGAGGTTACGAACGATTGTCCATGAAGAGAATTATGGAAGAAGTAGGAAGAGGGGAGCCGGAATCTAAACCGGAATTTTGTTTGAAGAAGGAATTATTAAATTCGAAAATTTATTTCAACTGTCGGATTGATTAAGTGTTTTAGATAAGGAAAAGGGATAGGATAAGTTGAAATAGTTCATTATCAAGCTTCAAGGGGCAGAGAGAAGTGGTAAGGGGAACAGAGAAAATGTTGAACAGAGCGAACACATCAAAACTAAGGACGATGGTGAGTAAGATGGGTTATATGTTTTGGAATTTTGTTATTTAGGAAGATCCTTCAGTGTAGTAAGTGTGAAAGTAGAAATGTGGGTTTATGATAAGGGTTTTATGTAGACGATAACATTGGAGGTGTAAGTGATGGCAGCAATGTTGGAGATAACTGGTCTAAACATCAAACATAAAAACAGTAAACTAAAATATAACACTATCCATGCCTAACATTACAAATTCCTAAATTGAACACTCTCAAAAACAACACATTTCCGTTATCTTAGATACCCTCATGACACTTGGTTCCACCTCTAAATATCATTCAATCACTATTTTACAGAAAACTTACATCCAAACCCTCTTACATATACGTTTCTCCTCACATAATTCTAATCACGTAAAAATTGCCACTCTTTCTTCTCCTTTTCTTAACTTCTAATCCTTATCTCCCTCCTACTTTCAACCTGAACTCAACTTTTTAACCTCTACTTTCAAAAACCTTTCTTATCATTTAAGAAGGTATATTGCCACTTTAAAAACAAAACAAACCTACTAACAATCCCTACCATATTAACCACTCCTTAAATATCTAACTCTGTCTTCCCTCTATCTCCAATATCCTCTTCAGACCACAATTAAATATTTCTCCAAAAACTTTACGTATTCACTTCCACTGATTCTCCCGAGTCTATAAAAGACCTTAAACCACACATTTATCACCCCATCCCTCAAGCGGAACTCTCCCAATGTGTTTTCAAATTCCCATGAGCAAACATTGTAACTCCACTTTACATTGGATGAAGCCGTTCCGCAGGCCGCCCTCTATCAACACCAAAACATGACCTTCTTCACGACAATCAAATTCTTCCCTGAGCACTCCACTCGCTCGTAGATTTATAATCATTCCTTACATAACCAAATGACACATATTTGGCATGACAAAATCTACAAAACGAAAACTCATTGAATTCTTCTGCACCATCAATTCAAATAATTTCAATAAACAAAAAAGGTGATTAATTAAAACATAGACACAATACAAAATAATATTCTGAGCTCACACAATTTTTAAAAAATTACATTTATATAACTTTAAAGTATTACATAACTAAATAAATTTTTTACTTTCTGTCATATTTAGTTATAGTATTACTTCTTCTGCAAGGAGGTTCCAGCGTAGGATCGAAAGACTCTAAGAATTATATATTTATTTAAATTCGTAAACAGCTATTTTTCTTAAACTGAGTCCTTCTTTTAAGACATTAAACATTAGAATTTATAGAAGACAGTTAAAAAGCCACATGGGACCTGTCGAGACTGTCCCAGTCAACTAACCAATAGACATGTACATGCAAAAAAAGCACTCTAGGGCTTGTCAAATTACTATTAAACCGAAACAGAAACGAGTATTACTGTTTAGTCACAAATATTGATTATAGCTATATGATACCCAAACCATCCACATGCATTAAAAACTAAGTTATATTAAAAATATTGCAAGTCTAAATTAAATATGCAACTGTAACTAAAAACCCTCCAATTTGGACTTTGTACTACTATTTTATATGAACCCAACCCAATCCAGTACTTAACTGTACCAACCCTTCTTTAATTTGCATCTAGATTCTCAACAACTCCTGTGGCAGACTATTCCAAAAATTAACAACCCTATTACTGAATGCATGCTTTTGTGGCAATTGCGATAGCATGTTTCTTCTTAATTTCTTATTAAGCCCCCTGCTCCACTGTCCAATGCTGATACTATGAAAAACTCTTATTTCGTTCTGTATTACTCAAATAGATGTAAATATTTTGAGACTTGTATCATGTTCCCCTCTAAGAATTATCGCCTTTCTACAGAAAACATTCCATACCTTCAGCCTCTCCTCAGAGCTCTTACCCTAAAGCCAGAAATCATCCTTGTGCCCTACGTTGCACTCGCTCTAGCATCTCCCAGTCTTACTTTAAAATAGGCAACCAAACTTGTAGCACATACTCTACGATTACGGACCTAACTTAGCCTATTATACAGATTACTTATAACTTCCATTGCTCCTTGTAAAAAAACATTTGCGAATATTATGCCACCAGCATCTTAATTAGCTTATTTCTAGCTTACCAAACAACTGATTAGCATACTTTCAAGATTACTGCATATAAATTTTTTCCCCAACACCAACTATCTTTTTCATTTGGTCCACAGAGACTCAAGGCCAATTCCCCGATTCTAATCGTAGTAAACTTTTATTGAGTAACCTATAGCTGAAGAACCTTACACTTTTAGCTATTGAGATTCACTATTAAAATTCATATTCCACTTATCTGCCCACCCAAGAGTTTATCAAGATTCATTTTGCATGCTTATACATCTCACTATTCCTAACTAGGGCCAGTTTGTTATCATCTAGCAAACTTAAAACCTTGCATTTAAGTCCCGGTCTAAAATCTTAGCTATTATATGAGAGATCAAAATAGGGCCAGCATTGCCTTTCTATTTTCTTTAATTATATAATATAATATTATTATATTTTATATATACTATATATATTATATATATATATATATATATATTTATATCATAAATAATATATATATATTATATATATAATAACTATATTAATATTAAATATATACCGCAAATTTTTCAAAATAAATTACTCTAACAATGTTTGAAAGGAGAGGGCAACTCTCTTGCTCAGGCAAGCACCCCATTTTTCGCCCCTACCCAAAAATTTAAATTTCAGCCGATTTGACCCAACATTAAGCCAAACTGTTAGCTTTTTTATCTACTAAAACGTCGTTTTCGATAAGTGTTTTACTAGTATCGTATGTCATTCCTTTTGTTTTCTGATTATTTGGGCCTTCACCTACAATTTTTTTCGAAATGACTTCAACTTGAAACTATACATGTATGGGTTCAAATTACTATAGAAGGATAAAGTTTTTTCATTTTATTGAAATTTGCTCCAGCATGTCGAATCAACCTACTTTTTTTTTTTTTTTTTTTATTAACTGAAAATGTTATAATTTTTCGTTGCATGCGAACTCAGGTTTTGAAATTGAAGCATCATTGTAATCGGGAGATACAATTTTTAATTTACATTATTCTTCTTGTGTATAGCAGTAGTTTTGATATTGATCTGGAACAATTTCAAAAAAGAGTACTTTTGTAAATTTTTCGAAATAAAAATATTTGAGTATACAAAAAAAAAAAAAAAAAAATTAAGTAAAAGATGTATTCCTTGCCCCACTATACAAGCTCTGAAAATTTGATGTTGATCGGATAAGGAGAAAAAACTTAAAATATAATGTATATATTTATATATATTATATTATATTTATATATAATAATATATATAATATATATATATAATATATATATATAATATAATTATAATAATAATATTATATATATATTATAATATATATATATATATTTTATATTTAATATATATATAATATATCACTTTTATCCAAAGAAACAATTGAAAAAAATAAAAAATTGGTCCTTATCAACATCAAATTTCAGGGCACTTGTATAGTCGGCGAGATGTATATTTTGTCTTAGATAATTTTTTAAATACTCAAATAATTTTTTTGCAAATTTCCAAAAAACAAAACAAAAAAAAAACATTTTTAGAAAAATTTTTTCAAGGACAATCCAAAATCTACTGCATATACAAAAAATTATCTAATTAATAATGCAATAAAATAAGCAATTTTTCATTTTAAAAACCAAAAAAAGTAGCGTTTGAAATTCGACCTTGTTTAAAAAACTTTTCAAAAATCTTTTAAAAAACAATTTTATACATTCTCCTTAGGTAATAGCGGCCACATATATTTGAGTTCAAGTTTGAATCATTCGAAAAAAAAATCGAAATTTTTATAAATGTCATAAAATGTCATAAATGTCAAAATTTCAACAATGTCAAAAGCATCGGTTATTTCAAATTCGTCAAAGGCATTGGCTGTTCACAAATGTCAAAAGCATTCTTTGAAAAGTCAAAAACAGCATTGATTTTCAAATATCAAACAGGCATTGGTTTATTCAAAAAAATGAACCCCAAAAGTATAGATGAACTTACCCAAAACACTCTCGAGAAACGACTTTTTAGTAGAATGGTCAAAAAAAGCTACAGTATTGCTATTTGTATATGTACAAAATCGGCTAAAAATTAAGAATTTTTGGTCCATTTTAAGACAGGGGTTAAAACGGGATGCTGCGTGCTGATGGAGCAAAATTTGGACCCTGCCCTGAAAGAGAAAATGTTTTTTTCTTTCCATAACTTAATTATTCAAATATTAAATTATAAATTTTTTCACTTTATTTTCAGAAATGGAAGAAAAGAAATGGGTGGATCACGAAACTGATGAAACCATTAACAATGGAGATGAGTTTCAATTCATTTTGGCGAAATTCATATTAATTAGACTTATAAACCAAAAACATAAAATCTTTCGACTTACGAGAGAGAAAAAAGCATGCGGAAAATTTGATGATCTTCTTTTTTCTTACGAAACAAATGATGGAAAAAGTAAATATCATTTGATGCAACTGAAATGCTTGGCAAATAAGGAATATAAAATTGGCTACGAAGATTTTTGTTATTTGTTATTTGTTATTTTTGTTATTTTCATTTGCCATTTTATTTTGATCATTATTTGGAATCTTTAAATTATCTATCAAAAGATAAAGACCTCAGGGACTCAGATCTTGAAGGATTGATATTTTGTACTAATGTTGGAATTGAGGATTCACTTGAATGTATATCCAAGCAGGAGATATTGAATACCGGACTCTTTCACAAGTCCGGAAACATATACAAACTTTCCATTAATGAAGAAAAACGGAAACAAATATTCAGTAAACAATTTCTTTCTGACAGAAAAAGGCTGGCTGATGAACTAGTATTAAGTGTAATGCTAGAGAAAATGATTAATATACAGTCAATGATTAATGACCAATCATTTAGTTTAATCCGATATTTCAGAATGATTTTCAGTCCTTCCTGTACATAATGTTAAAATTGGAAATCTAAAGATTGGGTCTGATAGCATAGAGATTTTTAAGAAAGTGTTCAAGAGCTTCAAGATTTTCGGCAAGATTTTTTTTACTCTTTATTAAAGTTTTACGAAAAATACAAAGACAAATCTTGCGAAGCACTCAAGAAGCTTGTTTACTTTGGTAGGAAATCAAATGTTGATAATTTAAAATGCCTTCTCAATAATTTTAATTGTCAAGAGATTGTTAAATTCTTAGAAAAGAGAAACATTGAAATTAGAATTCCTAATGAAGACACCGAAATAAGTTTTCCATCAGGGAGTATCGATGAAAAATTTGTTGATCAAAATATTTTAAAATTTTTGGAACTTTTAACTTTTGCAATAAATCAAACAATTAATGAGGAACTTATCTCTAGTGAAATTGATAAACCGTTAATTCGTGATGGATTTAATGCCTTTATGAAAAATTGGTATTACCAAGGGGTATCATTACGTTCCAGTATACCGAAATCTAAGAAGAAATATAGAAGATGGATAACTGAACAAACGCTTTTGGAAGAACTTGAAAAGTTTTATGTAAACTTTCAAGGAAAAATGGTAAAATTTCTTGATATATGCCCTCCTTCTAAGGTTACTACACCAGAAACGTTAATGAATGCATTTTTAAAAAATAAGGTTTTCGTTTTAGGTAAACCGCTTCAAAATGACCATAGTACGATATACATCAACAGAAAATTTACTCAGAGAAAAAAAGTATGCAGCAATGTTTTCATCGAAAGTACTAACTGCTTTATCATAGTTTCCCTTGAAAACCCTTCTGAAATGAAGGACTTAAAAGAACGATATCCTTCTAGTATAGAGCTTAAAGATTTAAAATATTTTGAAGTGAGTCATCCCTTTTATTTTACTTACACCGAATTTAGTTGGGATATTTTCAAATCTTTCTACAATAAAAATCTAAAAGACATTGACGAAAAGAGGCTCCACTGGCTTACATTTACAGGGATTGATCTTAAATTTGAATCAACTTATCCATCGTCTTCAAATTTTTTTGAACAATTCTGTCAGGGGAATAAACTATCTGAAGAATTTGCATTAATAAATAATGAAAAATTAATAATTATTGCTGGCGATCCTGGTATTGGTAAAACGACACTTCTCGATAACGTTTCTAATTTAGTCAGACAAACAAATGAGTCTCAAATAAATCTGGTTATTAGGATAACCCTTAACGAGTGTCAAGATTTTCTTAGTAAACTGGACTATATATATTTAGAAACTGTCATTAACTTCTTGGCAATTTTTGGACATTGCAACGATTCCTTTTCAAGAACTATTTTAAAGCGTTTTCTTCTTTATGAATCTCGTCTTGTTATAATATTTGACGGATTTGATGAGGTTTACGACCTTAACTATAGGGAAAACATGGTTAAATTGCTAAGATATTTGAAAATGGAAACTGTCGTGAAACAAATATGGATTTCAACCAGATACCATTATGTGACACAATTGGAGAAAGCTTTAGGTGTTATTGCTTTTGAAATTGAAGATTTTAGCGAAGAGGATCAGATTCGTTTGGTAAATGAGATTTGGAACGAAACTTCTTCATCATCAAAAGCTGAAATCTTGGTTCGAAACTTCAATATTAGCATAAAAAACCAAGAAAGAAAATTCCTTGGAATTGCTTTGCATACATATGCTTGGCATTGCCTTCCAAGAAAGAGCAGATGAATCTGGTGAAATTATATGAATATTTTTTCCACAAAAAGTTTAAAATATTCTTCGATATGAGAATCAAAGACGAAGCCTTGAGAGAAGAAATTTTCGATATATATCACTGTCAATTCCAAAAATTTGCTTTAGAATTTGGAGGAGTAATAAATTCTGAGGATGCCAATACCTTCTTAACTAACATGTCGGCAAGTAAACTTAACTATGATAATCTACACAGGATTGGTTTTACTAATAAGAATGAAAAGCGCTATCATTTCATTCACAAAACCTTTGCTGAATATCTTCTTGCTAACTATCTTTCTTCTAATATTGATAGAATTAATAAAGATAAAGATGCTTTGGGAATAATGACAAAAGTTCTTCTAGATGATAGAAATGATTTTATGTTATATTTATTTGATGCAATGTTTGTTGAAAATTTAGATAACTGTGAAGTTCAAAAATCAATTATGGTTGGAGACGAAGAGTTTGTTAAAACATTGAATAAAGACTCTTTAAACAAGTTGGACGTTTTAAAAAGGAGCAACTTTTACTATGCATTAAAGTACCGTCAGTTAGATATCATCCGCATCCTCATAGAAAAAGACATTGATATAAAGTATGAAAATTACTTTGGTAGTTGCTTAACATCCTTTGCCAAAACTTTTAAAAGCTGCTATTTTGAGCGTACCATTTCAGATAGAAATATTTATGTTAAACTGTTTGAGTATATTTTAGAAAAAGAGGATAGTAATGGATCATTTGCTCTTGAATATTTGCATCTTTGTTTGGATATTGAGGAGGAAGCAGCTTTACACCACTGGAATATTGTCGCAAAGCTGATAGACAAATTTGGAATAAAAGTACCTGCTTATAGCTATTGTTTACCTGAAATTTCTTATGCTCCTGATGATTTTTTTTCAATTTTTCTTAAATCAATAGCGAGATTTGAATATTATGCCGTTACTGATACTGTTTGTGTCTCAGTGTTAGATAAACTTTTAAACTGCGAATCTTCAGATTTTAAACGTATTTTTAATCGTTACAGATTTTTCTTTACATTTATATCAAAAGGTGGATTATCTTTAGATCAAAAAGAGTTTATATTTTTAGCTTTCGTCAGGCGAATTTATGGTTTAAAATTATCCGAATTCATAAATTACTTAAGAAGAAGAACGAAAAATCTTCAAATATTTTGTATGGATCTCATTGAAGATGAATTTCCATTTGTACAGTTTTGCTTGGAATTAAAACATAAAGGTACAGATCATTTCCGAATTATTTCCTTGGTGATAGATTCACATTTCCATTTTGAAAATATTTGGTACTTTTTCGAAAGCATAAAGGATTTTGATATAGAAAAACCTATTAGTCACTTAAAATTATCAATTTCTTCTGGAGAGACGCAATGTTATAGTTATAAAAAAGATTTTTTGACAGTCCTGGATGAATATAGAAACATTTGTAATTACAATGACAGTACTGAAATAAAGAAAGCTATGATGTGCATAATAAGTCATATCATAGAAAGCAATGAGGAGATGAAACCAATTAGATGCAATGAGGTGATGGAAACAATTGAATACTTGTATGTAAAATGTTTCCATAAATTTCTCTCAAATAATAAAATAGACGAAGCATCTAAATTATGGAATCAAGCTAAGGAAAAAGAATTTGAAAGGCGTCTTATTCTTGAGAGAAATAAAGAGGGACAAAATGCTTTAGAAATGTTAATAAACATCTCCCAAAAAGAGGATTGCAGAGAACAAGTGAATAAATTGCTCAAAGAAATAAAGATACATCTCAATTTATAAGAAATTTTTTTTATCATTGCTCTGTCAAACTATTTTCATTTAATTGCTTTATTTGTTGGTAATAAAATTTCTATTCATAATTTCAATAACTATTTCTTGACATCCACTTTTTTTTCAAAGTTTTATTAAATATTCTTCATTTATATATATATATATATATATATATATATATATATATATATATATATATATATATATATATATATATATATATATATATATATATATATATATATATATATATATATATATATATATATATATATATATATATATATATATATATATAATGAGACATAGAGCAGGTTATGGAGGTATATATATATATATATATATATATGTGAATATATATATATATATATATATATATATATATATATATATAT
>JABUQX010015567.1:47500-72500 GCA_015478945.1 Trachelipus rathkii | reverse complement strand
TCCAAAACATCAGTAATTAGAAGGTAATAGTTATATTTATAGGTATTAATATAGTTGGTGTGAATGTGGTATTAATATAAATAAGTAACATCTATGAGTTTTCAAACAAAAGCTAAAAAGGACAAAAATAAATAAAAAGTCCAAAATCAATATTTTTTATCTATTTCCAAAGAATTTATGAATACATTTTTTTAACAGGGATAACAATTTCTATGCATTTTTATGGATAATTATGTATAATTATATGTTTATTTTTTAGCATTTAGTATTTGTACTTTTATATATTTATAGTTTGTTATATTTTTATATTTTTAGAACCTGTTCGTATTTCCGATATGTACAAATAAAGAAGAAATGTCGAATAGAGTACTTTCATCACCTGATGTTTAACAAAGTTCTTCTAATTAGAAGCTTGGATGAAGAACACAAAGCTGTCACTCAGATGTGAGGAATGATCGTCATCCGATTGACAATAAGTATAAATAAGTATAGCAAAATAAAAATAATAAAATAAATAAAAAATATATACAGGTAAACTTTCATATACGAAATATAAAATTTATCTGTATATATAAATTGTTTTTAAAAAAAAACATCCTTCCTTTATGAGTGAATGAATTTGATAAATATTTAGTTTAATATTTTTTTTTTTTTTTTTTTTTATTATTAGTTTTTAATAATAATAATAAAAAAAAAAAAATGAGCGATATCGAACAAATAGAAGGTATCGACAATCAAGATGAAATAGAAACAACTGAAGGAGGTTTTAAGGTTCCTTCAGGAAAATTAGCAGCGGTTACCTTTAAAATTAATACAATTAAAGGTAAATTATGGCAGTCTTTCTTAAACAACTTAGATTTAAGTTATGAAATAAAAGCTGATGAATTAACATTAGATTCAAAAGTTGAATCTTTAAAAAACACTTGTAGCGAATTAATTACAGAATCTGTAGAGGCAGATAAAATACAGCAGTGGCTTACATCAAAATTAAAGCCATATTATGAATTAAAAAGTGATATTTCAAAATATATGAGTAAATATGAGCCAAGGATTATACCACAAGATAGTGCTAGTAATATATCGAGTAGAGTAAGTAAATCTAGTGCAAAAAATTCAATAGCACAATCATTGTTGCTCGAAATTGAAAAAAGTAAAATAAAATTACAAGAACATGAACAATACTTGGCAAAGAAAAGGGAACAAGAAAGTTTAGATTTGTACCAACATAGTAGTCATATAAAAAATCTAGAGCAGAGTCTTATAAAAATTGAACAAAAATTAGAAAGTCCAATTTTCAGTATTAGCGATACTTCTGTAAAAAATGAAAATAAAAATGTAAATTTTTCAGAAACTAAAATAAATAGTATAGGTGAAAATAATAATCAGGAGTCTAAATTAGTAGAAATTTTAAAACAAAAGTTAGAAGTGAGTAGGCCTATTTATAATCCTCTTCCAACATGTGAGCCTGAAATATTTAATGGAAAGGATCCAACTAAATTTAAAGATTTTATGCTAGTTTTTAAAACCAATATAGAAGGAAAATGTGAGAATGAAATGAACAAACTTTCCTATTTAATCAAGTATACAGAAGGTAAAGCAGAAAACATAGTAAGAAGTTGTATGCATTTAGATGAAAAAATAAGTTATAAAAAGGCAGTAGAAAAACTAGAGAAACAATATGGAAATGAACAAGTTATTGCAAATACATATTTGAAAAAGTTAGAAGACTGGAATGAAATCAAGAATGAAGATAGTGAAGCTATGGCAGATTTTTCTTTGTTTTTAGATGCTATTAATAATGCAATGGAAAATATTACTCCATTGAATGAATTGAATTCTACTGGTGCTATTTATAGAATAGTTAAAAAACTTCCCTACAAACAACGTGATAAGTGGAGATATAAAGTTGATAGTATGTATGAAGAAAATAAAAAGGTAAGCTTTAGTACATTTACAAAGTTTGTTGAAAAAGAAGCAAGAATAATGAATACACCTTTGTTCGGAGAACTTGGCATTGGTACAAAACCCAAACAAACCAAATTACAAAGTGAAAAAGGTAAATCACTTTATACAAAAAAAATAATAATAATAATAATAATAATAATAATAATAATAATAATAATAATAATAATAATAATAATAACTAATAATAATAAATGGAATAATAATAATGACAATAAAAGGAATAATAGTAGTAGTAGTAATAATAATAATAATAATAAATCGCAGTTTTGCAATTTTTGTAAAAAAGACAATCATAGTATACTTAAATGTAAAATCCTAGAAAAACAAAGCCAAGATGAAATAACAAAGTTCATTAAAGACAATAAATTATGCTTTAAGTGTCTCAGATCAAATCATTTTAGTAGTAATTGTAAAAGACCAGAAAAATGTGAAAAATGTAATAAGCAACATTTAACATTTCTGCATAGAGAAAAAGATAGTGCCAAAGAGCAAGATGGTTCAAATATCTCACCAGCAGCACTCACTGTGAATTTAGAAAATAAAGATAAGAAAGTAGAGTCAAAAGAATCAGGAAGTAATGAAACAAAAACCTTTCAGACAAAAGTAAGTAACAAAAAGCTATTTTATCCTGCAGTAGCAGTTAAAATTAAGCTTAAAGGTAAAGATAAAGTGATTAAGACATACATGGGTCTAGATACATATTCATCAGCATGTTTTATGGATTTAAATTTAGCTGCAGAACTAGGTATGTCATATATGAAACCTCAGAAAGATATAGATATTACTACTATGTATGGACAACATAAAATAAAGACATACATTTTAAATAATCTAGAAATTTATGATATTGAGATGAGGAAATCTGAAACCATAAATAATATATACTGCAAAGAAAATTGGCCCTTTAAAATGGAAGAAAGTCCATCTATCAAAGATATAAATGGATTAGAATACTTGAATCATGTGCCCTTCAATTTCATAGAATCAAAAATTGGATTATTAATAGGGATGAACCAGAGTAAATTGTTAAAACCAATAGAAGTAGTAGAAGGTCATCATTATAACTCTCCCTTTGCAGTTAAGTATTTATTTGGATGGGCTTTACAAGGTTCGACACCAGATGGTATACCAGCTTTCATGAGTTTAAGATGTCATAAGACCCAAATACAACAAGAAGATGATAATTTGCTTGAAAAATATTGCTCAAGAGAGTTTTCTGAAAAGAATCCTGAGCAAGTCTGTGAAAGTGTAGAAGATTTGAAGTGGAAGAATAAGGTTGAAAATACATTACAAAGAACAATTACAGGTAAATTTCAAGTTGGTTTACCATTTAAAAAAGAAAATCAGCATTTTCCTAATAACAAAAATCAAGCATTAGCAAGACTGTTCTCATTAAAAAGTAAATTTTTAAAAGACCAAGAATATTTTGTACAGTATAGTGATAGCATAAATGAAATGTTAAAACTAAATTTTGCAGAAAAAGTTGAGAAACATGAATTATTAAACAATGACAGATTCTATTTAACACACCATAGTGTAATCCATCCACAAAAGAAAAAATTGAGAGTAGTATTTAATGCAGCTTTGCCATACAATGGTATTTCTTTAAATAATAGTTTACTCACAGGGCCAGACTATATTTCTAACCTACAAGGCATCCTTTTAAGGTTCAGAAAGGAGAAATATGCTTTCATAGCAGATATAGAGAAGATGTTTTATCAAATACAGGTACTTGACAAAGATAAAGATTATCAGCGCTTCTTATGGTTCCCAAATAGTAATTTAGATAAAACTCCAGAAGAATACAGGGTTAAAGTTCATATATTTGGTAGTGTGAGCTCACCTTCAATTGCAAATTATGTCTTGAAGCAAACTACAAATGTAATTGAAGCAGGAAAATTCAGTAATCTAGCCAAAGATACAATACTTAGAAATTTCTATGTTAATTGTTTAAAGTCTGTGAAATCAGAAAATGAGGCTGTAGCAGTTTATAAAGTTAAAAATTTTAAAAATTAGTGGGTTTAATCTGCATCAAGTAGCTAGTAATTCAAAGAAATTTTTGGAAAATATTGATAAACAAGACTTAAGTAAAGATTTTAAAGAAATAAACTTATCCTTAGATAAATTACCTTCACAAAAAGTATTAGGCTTAAGTTGGGACCCAGAAATAGATTTAATGAAAGCTAGGGTAGATATACAAAATAAAAATTTGACAAAAAGAAGTATACTCAGTTGCATTTTTTCCATATATGATCCACTAGGATTTATTAGTCCAGTGCTACTAGTAGCTAAAAAGATATTTCAAAATTTATGCGATAGAAAAGTTAACTGGGATGATGAAATTCCATTAGATATAAAAAAAGGTTATATAAAATGGCTAAATGATGTTAATAAGCTAAATGATTTTCAAGTTCCTAGGCCATATAATCCAAATTGTCTAAAGTATAAAAGTGTAGAACTACATTATTTTTCAGATGGTTCACAGATAGCATATGCTGCAGTAGCATATATAAGGTTCATTGGATGTAATGATGAAAAATATTGTTCATTGGTGTTATCTAAAACAAGATTGATACCATTAAATAAAAATTTGATGTTAACTATACCAAGAATAGAATTGAGTGCAGCCAAATTAGCTGTCAACATACATCAAATTTTAAAAAATGAATTAGATATGAAAATAAACAAAGAGTATTTTTGGATAGATAGTGAAATTGTATTACAATATATTAAAAATGAATCAAAAAGATTCAAAAGATTTGTACATAATAGAGTTAATTATATTAGATCACAAACAGATATAAGCCAATGGAATTATGTACCAGGCAAGCTAAATATTGCAGATATAGCAAGTAAAGGGATATCTGTTAATGAGTTTTTGAACAATAAACTATGGAGCACTGGTCCAGAATTTTTGTACAAAGACAAAGCTCAATGGCCTGAGCAAAATAAAGAAAATAAATTAGATGATGAAAATGATGAAATTATAAAAAGTAAACCTGTAATAGCCACCATACAACTACAAGAAAGTTCAACAGACAAGCTCATACATTCTGTCTCAGATTGGATGAAATTAAAAACAAAAGTAGCATGGATTTTAAGAGTTAAAGAAAATTTGCATAAAAAAGCCTGGAATAAAGGTGCTATGACAATCACAGAATTAAAAAATGCAGAAAAGGCTATTTACAAATATGTACAAAATAAAGAATTTCATGATATACAATACAAAATAAAAAAGAAAGAAGCTTTGTCAAAAAGGCACATTTTGGCAAAATTCCTACCATTTTTAGATGATAATGGAATATTAAGGGTAGGTGGGAGGAATAAAAATCTGAATGATGTATCATATGATTTTAAACATCCAATTATCTTGCCAAATAGTCATGTTACAATGTTAATAATGAGACATTACCATAGAATTAATGGACATTTAGGAAAACAAACAGTTTTAAATGCTTTAAGAGAAAGGTACTATATCATTGGAGCAAGTAGAAGTATTAAGAAGATCCTAAAAGATTGCATTATATGCAGAAAGCTCCATACAAGGCCAACTCAGCAGTTGATGGGAGATTTGCCCAAAGATAGATTAGAATGTGATGTACCACCATTTACAAGTATTGGTATAGATGCCTTTGGTCCTTTTCTTGTAGTAAGGGGAAGAGGGAAGGTAAGAGAAAAAAGATATTAATATTCTCATGTTTAAGTAGTAGAGCAATACATTTAGAAATGCTATATTCATTAGATACTGATGCTTTTATCAATGCTCTAAGAAGATTTATAAGCCGCAGAGGCAATGTGAAATTGATCCGATCAGATAATGGATTGAACTTTGTAAAAGCTAACAAAGAATTAAAAGGACAAGTTAAAAATTGGAATAGTAAGCAAGTAAATAAATTTTTTGAGCAAAAAGAAATACAGTGGATATTTCAACCCCCTCATAGTTCTCATAAAGGAGGTCATTTTGAAAGACACATTAGAACTGTAAGAAATATATTACAATCTTCACTCTTAGAACAGCCAATAAGGTTGACAGATGATAACTTGAACACTTTGTTCTGTGAGATAGAATTCATTATAAATAATAGACCAATAACAGAATTTTCAAATGATTTAGAAAACTTAGAAGCTTTGACACCAAATCATCTACTAACTCTTAAAGGTAATATAACTTTTCCTCCAGGATTATTTCAGGACAAAGATTGCTATTTATATAAAAGATGGAAACAAGTTCAGTATCTTGCTGATTTGTTTTGGAAAAGATGGATCAAAGAATATGTCCCTTTATTGCAAAAAAGAAGTAAATGGTTAGCAGAAAAAGAATCACACAAAGAAGGAGATTTAGTTCTTTTAATAGATGACTTCAAACCAAGAAATATGTGGAATTTAGGAAAAATAGTGAAAGTTTACAAAGATGACTCAAACAGAGTGAGAATAGTAGATGTGAAAATAAATAAAGACAAGAATACTTTAAATACAACAGTTTTGAAAAGACCAATAACAAAATTAATCTTGCTGAGAGAAAGTGCAGGTTTATAACAAGAAGACAACAGAATTATAAACTTAAGGAAACTAAGAATAACAAGAAAACTTAATATTCTTAGCAAAAGGGGGAATATGTTATATTTTGCATTAAAATATAAGAAAACAAAATAATAATAATAATAAAATAAAATAGGAAAATTAGGATTAAAGAAAATTCATTACTGTGTGAGCATCAACTATGGTTACAAAATTTTACCAAAATATTTCAAGAGTAGAAAAGCAAAATGATTGCAAAACAAAAAAATTGCTGAGGAAATCAGAATACAAGGTGGGGCAAAAAATAAGGGCTTGCAATTAGAATAAAGGCTACAGAAAGCCGAATATTAAGAAAAACTAGTAATTAGGAGATACTGCAAGCAATATAAGCCATTGCAGAAACTCAAGCAGGCTGTTGAAACAACAAAACTGTCAACTTTGCTAAAGTAAACAAAGAAAATAAAAGCAAAGTACAGAATTTGAACTTCAATCAACATTAGGAAGAAATTGAAGAAACACTTAGTACCATCTATTCATTCAAGAGCTTATTAATTTCACAAAGAAGAAAAAGAAACAATTGAGGTGGAATTATAAGCAATTGACTAATACTTCAAGCTGAATCCTAAAAGCAAAACTATTTAAGAAGCCAAAGCCAGGGTTTTACAAGGAAGAAAATTTTGAGGTGAAATCCTAACAATTAATAAAGAAGCTATAGAAGAAACCTGAGAACAACTAAGAAACTCTTTTTCAATATTAGAGCAATCTTCAAGCAACTTTATTGATAAAGCAGCAGTCCTACAATTTGAGTAATATCTAATCCACCCACCCTAAGCTCAGCCATTCTGAAATCCAAAAACATCAGTAATTAGAAGGTAATAGTTATATTTATAGGTATTAATATAGTTGGTGTGAATGTGGTATTAATATAAATAAAGTAACATCTATGAGTTTTCAAACAAAAGCTAAAAAGGACAAAAATAAATAAAAAGTCCAAAATCAATATTTTTTATCTATTTCCAAAGAATTTATGAATACATTTTTTTAACAGGGATAACAATTTCTATGCATTTTTATGGATAATTATGTATAATTATATGTTTATTTTTTAGCATTTAGTATTTGTACTTTTATATATTTATAGTTTGTTATATTTTTATATTTTTAGAACCTGTTCGTATTTCCGATATGTACAAATAAAGAAGAAATGTCGAATAGAGTACTTTCATCACCTGATGTTTAACAATATATATATATATATATATATATATATATATATATATATATATATATATATATATATATTTATCTACCCTCTATATATATACGATATATATATATATATATATATATATATATATATGCTATATATATATATATCCCTCGTCCGTTCACCCCCTGAAGTAACGCTGGGCAATGAAGCTGCGGCCAGAACAGGCTTAGCAAGCCGCTGCCTGAAAGAACCTGCTTGCAATTCTCAAGGACCCCACTCGGAAACATACAGACCCTTTGGAAACAGATCTTTTAAACGATTTTTGAAAATTATAAAGTCAATTCTTCGAAGAAACTTAGATGTGCTACACCAAATGTGACTACACACAGTGGAAAGAGGGAGGAGAGGAGGATAGATGTGATGGAGCTGGCGGAGATGAGAGGAGAGGCTCAGAGAGGGGGGATTTGGATGTATAAAGGTGTGAAGGAGTAGGTATGATAGTGGGACCAAAGATGTCGCCATTTTTACAAGATGTGAAGTGTATACAGGAGAGGCTTATGGCATGCACTTTCAAGATTAAAGGGAAAAAATTATGCCTGTTCAGATGTATGCACCGAAGCAGGGGCACACCATGGAGGAAAAGAGAGACTTTATGGAAATGACGGAAGAGAGGATGGAGGTGGGAAGAAGAGAAAATGAGATATTTGTGATGATGGGAGACTTTAATGTAAGAGTGAGGAGTTGAAGTGGAGAGGATATTGGGGCCGAATAGAGATGAAATCAGGAACGTGGAGGGAGAGGCCTTGATAGATTGCTGCATGAGAAAGGCTACGAAAATCATGAACAGTTTTTTCAAGCAAAGAGACTCTCACAGGTTTGCAACAGACAAATGTCACCAGAAATCGATCATAGATTATATCATTACACCAGATATGAGAGTAGTTCAAAATGTAAAGGTATTCCCGAGTGTCTATGGACTCCGATCACAGATTGTTGGTGGCAGATTTAAGGATGAAAGCGGAGAGGATGCAGGTGGGGGAGAGGAAGAGCGTGATTAAATTGGAGGTACTGAAAGAGCAGGGAAAAAGGTAAGTATATGAAGAAAGATTGAATGTAAACATGGAACAGATCAATGCGGAGATAGTGAATGACATTCGGAATGTAGAGATGAAAGTAGTAGAGGAAGATGGATAGAAGGAGCGAGAAAAAGACATACGCAATGGTGGAATGAAGAGGTTAGAGTCGTGGTGAGGGAGAAGACTGTAAAATGAGAGAGTGGCTCAGTCAAGAGCTCTGAACGTGGTGGGCAGAAATACTTCAGAGAGTGTGAAGAGAAGAGCAAAGAGGGAGGCAGCAAAAATTATAGCGGGGGAGCTGAAGGAGGAAGGAAGAAAGTCATGCGATTACCAAAGAATTATCTGGGATCAAAGAAAAAAGTAGCCAACATAAAAGATGAACAGGGAGAGGTGTTACTTAGACCAGAAGATATTAATAAGAGATGGACAGAATATTTTGGAGAACTTCTGGGTGAGAAGGGTCAAGAGATGGAGGAGGAGGAGGGAAAGAAGTGAGACCAGGGGAGGAAGCAGAGGTAATTACCAAGGAAGAGCTGGAAGAGATCTTGAGGAAAAGAAGTTGGAGAGGAAATGAAGGAAACAGTGTTGAAGTTTATCAACAAGTGTTGGGGGAAAAGTGAGGTTGCAGAGGGATGAGGAAAAACCATCATTTTGTCAATATATAAAGGAAAGAAGGACGTGGGAAAGGTAAAAATTACAGAGGTATATCGTTATTGACCACTGGCAAAAGTATACGAAAGGATACTTTAAAGAAGAGAGCAATTTTAGAATCAAGACTCTGGGAAGAGCAGTATGGGTACAGGGCGAATAGAAGCTTTGCAAAGACGTTCTACCCAGTCAGCACGTCGGCGTGCAATACCACGGCATTTCTAATCACAGAGTTAGGAAGATTTTACATGAGAATCTACACTAACACCCATATAAGATATAGATAGTAAGAGCATTACAAGGTGATGACCGTGCTAACAGACTCAATTTGTTAGCAGTTGATGTACATAATAAATGTAAATCCAGACATTTTACACAATTTATTGATGAGTGATGACTCATTTCACTTTTCAGGCTTTGTCAACAAGCAAAACTTTCGTTACTGGTCGCGTAAAAATCCACAAACACTTTATGAAAAGCAGTTGCACAGCGTAAAAGTGACATTACAGTGTTCCATCCCATCCTTTGGTGTTTTGGGTCCCTATTTCTATGAATATGATGACGGGCGTACTGTTACAGTAAAGTCACAGCGCTATGTTAATATTTTAGAGACCTTTCTTTGGCCTGAATTAGCCCTTTTTCCTTTTAACGTGGACATCTTTTTAACAAAAGGGTGCCACGAGCCATACTTACAAGGGCGTCTATGACTGTTGTCGGGAGTTTGCTAAAAAATCACGTCATGACTCATGTTGAAGAACGGTGATATTCCGTGACCCATGAGATCACTGGATCTGTTCGTTTGTGATTATTACCTTTGAGGGTATTTGAAAGCAAAGTCATTAGTACCACTACCCCACGCATCCTATTATAACTAAAAAATTCAATCCTGGAAGAGGTGGGTCAAATTCCTGTGGACATTACACGCAATGTGATGTGTAACTTCCACAAACTCCTCGGATCTCTGAAACCTAAACTTCCACAAAGAAAAATTAAGTCCTAAATTACATTTAATTTAAACTTCAAAATTCAAAAAAATAATAAATCCCGCACCCTCCCCCCCATATCCAAAAATGCCGTTTCCCAGAAAAACGACTAACAATATCTTATAAACTGCCCTGACTTAACAGACATCAGACAACTTTAATATGATTATTCTAATGGACCTTTGGGCTTGCCGTGGCACAATATCTCAAGGTAGCCCATTTCTTGTAGGAGGGGAGTGGGGGGCTACAAAGGAAGAGTTAACGGTGTGTGTATATATAGATATATAATATATATATATATATATAATAATATATATATATATTTATAATATATATATATATATATATTAATATATATATATATATATATAATAATATATATATATATTTATTATATTATATATATATATATACTAAAGCCCCTTTCTATAATAATCATGTACGCTGTGTCTGTAACAGTCGTCTTATGTTTATAATTCTAATATCTTGTGGGGGGCGAATAACGGCCAACTCAAGGGAATGCAAGAGAAAGGATCTTGGAGAAAGGGAGCTTGTCTTTGAGTTAAAGGAGAGAAGGCCCGTGAGAGGGCGTGCCATCGCGATAACAGCACAACCTTCAAAATTATATTAAAGTATTTCTTAATATACTGATTTTATTTGCTAACTTTTACTGTAATTCGTAAGAGACAATATGTTATAGAAGAAGGGGTAATTAAGAAAGCCTTGGCAAAGTGTAACCCCGGCTAATTATAATTTGATTAACCTGTCTCAATTACCTTGATGATCATTCCTGAAATTGTACTGTTTATTATTATAAAATCTTTGATAATTGCTTATGAAACCATTGAATATTTTATATTCCTTGTGTCTAACAAAATCAGTTAGCACAAACTGGTGACCGCCATAGTGACTGAATTAATTAAAGCCCAATACCTTAATAAGTGAGTCAGATAAATTGAAAAAAAATGCTTAAAAAAGAAAAAAATCAGTGCAAGCGAAAACTGGCAATCAAGGAAGAAACCGAGACACAAAATCTTCAGAGTGAAAGGAGACTTTCAATCTTAAGCCTAAAAAAACGCAGCTCCAACTTGTAAACAAACATATGTCCCCAAACCAGCTAAGAATGCCAAGATCATGAAGGAAGGAAAATGTGTAACCGAAAACAAGGAAGAACTCAAAGCGAAGATGCTTGTAAAAAATAACAAGAAGGAACTTTAAAGAAAGTTAAAAGCAGACAAACATTTTTTTTTATTAACCAAATGTAATTATAGTGTTTTTAAATAATAATAATAATAATAATAATAATAATAATAATAATAATAATAATAATAATAATAATAATAATAATAATAATAATAATGGTTTATGTGTGATGAAGTGAAGTCATAAACGATTACGAATACTATTAAATCTTGTACAAAATGTTTTAGTAAGTCAAATGAAATTGTTGTAAGAGCAACGCATGTAGCTCAAAGAAATTACAAATTGGCAACGCCAACTCTTATAGAGGTTGCCGGGAGATTGATGAGGTGAATCCATTGAGAGCAGACCTCTTTTACAAAGAAATTATTAGAATGCATAAGAATTTTAAATTGATTATTAATGAATATATCGCGAAGTTAGGAATATAGTATAAGATTTTAATCAAATTTAGCATTTATAGAAAAAATTAATTTCAGTTATTTGAGTCAAAGATAGAATGAGAATCGGATTAATCTTTTTATTTTTATAACAAAGCAGGAGTAGCGAAGGGAAGTTCCGCCTAAGCTGGCAATGTTGTAACAACGGACAAAATTTACCCGTTAAAAAAAAAAAAATATATTGAAATAAATTGGAGTTAATTATTAATTAATTATGTTAATAACAATTAATTCTAATTGTGGTTATTGTAATTATAAAAAAAAAATAGCTTGAATAAAGTACTCCTCTCAATGTATATATGATTTAAAAAAAAAAAAAAAAATTGTTAATGTTAATAAAAAATAAATAATAATAAAATAATCAATAAAAATAAATAATAAATAATAAAACCATGACAATCCTTGTGACATTTCAAAACTTTCTTCTGTAACTCCGCTCTCCTTTTCCAAATTGGAGAATGAATCAAATCTTTGAATTTTATAATTCTGGTTCTAAAAGTACAGCATTAGCTTAGAATGAAACAAAGAAAGGAAATTCAAACTGCTTTTTTGGGTAAATAGCGATAGAAAGCTAAATATCGTTAAGAAATGTTTGCAAATAAATATATGACATCAAAACCACTCAAGAAAAGAAAAAAATTCATTGCTGTTTTAAAAAAAAAAAAAAAAATTGTATGGGAACTTTTCATGTGAGTGAATACGCTAGGTTTGAAAAGTTGAAACAATTGTTTAATTGCCTTATCGTATAGTTTTAGGAATACTTTATTAGTATAAAAATCTTAATAGTGATATTTGTAATTAATTTAATGGATAGTAAAATTTTGAAGAAAATTATAACAATTGGAAATAAATGAAATGACAAAAAAAAACAAATTATGAGACAAAAACAAAATTGAAATGAATAAATTGAGGGGGGCGAGGGGGCCCGCATGTTAAATTCAAGCTGCCCCCCACTCTAGGGGTCACCATTGTAAAAACCCCTTTTCTATAATAACATGTACACTGTGTCCTGTAGCGGTCTTTATTTTTAATAATTCAAATACTTGTGAGGGCGAATAAGGAAGATTAGAGGGAAGGGCTAAAGAAATATTTAATAGGTTGTGAAAGGGTGCCGGGCGATAAAGGCCGGCACCTTCAAATATATTAAAGTATTCTTAATATACTGATTTATTTGTGACACTTTTTACTGTAATCGTGAGAAGACAATATTAATCAAGCCCTAATGTTATAGCAGAAGGGGTAATAAGAAAGCCTTGGCGGCAAGTGTAAGGCTGGCTAATTATAATTGATTAACCTGTCTCAAACCTTAATCCTTGACTAATCATTCCTGAAATGTACTGTTTATTATATAAAATATTGAGCAAGTTGCTTAGAAACATTGAATTAACTAGTTCCAAGAATAAAAAATAAGAAATAATCATCTTTTATATTTCTTGTGTCTAACTAACATCAGTAGCATATATATAATTTAAAAAATAATTTATATTTTAAATTAAATTAAAAAAATAAAAAAATGAAATAATAAAAATTATATATATATAATATATATATATATATGATATATTTAGTTAATTAGCATATATTATATATATATATATATATATATATATATATAGTATATATATACTATATACTATATATAATATATATATATATATATATATATATATTAATCATATATATATATATATATATATAATATAGGGAAAGAATTTCCACAATGTACATTCTGTGTGTCATAAAAAGCAAATAGGGGAATGGTAGTAATACCAAAAAAAAAGGGTGAAAATTTGAGGTTCAGAAGTATATTCTCAAAAGCTATTAGAGATACCATTTTATATGTAAGCACTGTTACAAAATATACCTTTTGTGAACCAATTTGGTGAAAAAAAAGGAAAAAAACAAATATTTAAAAAAAAAAAAAAAAAAAATTTTTTGAGTCAAAAAAATTTGGGTGGGGCAATTCCAAAAAATACAAAAAAATGCATGAAATATGTATACAAAGCTACAATTAGCGAACTATGACATCTTTAATGTTATTAATAAAGTAATATATTCCTCTTATGACATCTTTGTGTCATATAAAATGACTCATCAAAGGGGGTAGGGTCAATTTTTCATTCTTGCATTCTATACATCGTATCTGGCTGAAACTTGGCATACATGTAGGTGATGGTGTCACCTCGTCATAGACGAGGTTGTGTGGCTGCAGTCCCTCATTTAAGGTTTTTAAATTGCTCTTCTTGTAGTTCCACGAAACTCATTTCAAAGCTAGCATACTTATTGTGGGTGCTGTCACCTCATTGTAGACGGGGTTACGTGTGGCTGCACCCCCGTAAAAGGTGCTGCTACCCCTTGCAAGTTGTTTTTCTGGTTTATATGGATATATAATGCTAAGTTTTTAGGTGTGAGGCGAAGGTTAAGATTTTTATGGCTCAATCCTTTAAATGCTAATGTGAAATCCAAGTCATGTCGGCCCATGAATTGGGAATTTCCCTTACATTGATGGATTTTGACACAATGTGTCAAAGTCTAGGTTTCTAAAGTTGAGGAATCTTATTTTGAGATCGGTGAGACATTTGGAATTAACCCTTATGCCCTGCACTGCACAGCACCAATTTTGGAGAAAATTTTGGAATTGCCCCAGAGACAATGTTGCTGTAACCTCTGCAACAAAGCATACTATATTAATAAAGTCTATATATATATACATAACGGTACCTTAGGGAATTACCTAAAAAAAAAAAATACATATAAGGCTTTCATGTAAATTAAAGGAAAAAAAGTTACAATCCTTGTAACATGAAAATGGTTTTTTTTACAAATTTTTCTGAAAGTGAAAAAAATAAAAAATTTTATAATTAGTTTTTTTAAAAAAAAAATTTTTTTTTTTTTTTTGGGGGGGGGATTTGCCCGTAATAGGTAATATATACATATATATATATATATATATATTATATATATATTATAAATATTATATATATTAATTATATATATATATATATAATATATCATATATATATTATATTATATATATATTATTAACACACCGTAAAATCGGGCGGAAAATCGGTCAACAAATCGGCCGTTTATTTTTTTCTAATTCATCATGGAAGATTAGATCTCCAATTTCACCATTTTGTCACATTAGCGTTTACTCTTATGTTAAGAATAATGAAAAATAATAAAAATCTCGAAATGAATATTTTTAAAATTTTTTGAAAAATTCCATTTTCGAAAAATTGAATTCGGGAAAAACCGTCAGTGGGTAGGAAGCCGGTCGTTAAATATTATTTGGTTTGTGCTTATTCAAACTATTATAATTATAATTTAAAATGTTAAAGAGAGTTAATGAGTTATATGAATTGAATTACTTTTGAAAAAAAAAATATGTCATCATTTATTAACATATTCCAACCTGTTTCTCTTTTACCAATCTTGAGATATTAATTTTCATTTTTTTATCTTTAATATTAGCCATTGATACAAAGAATTAAAGACTATGATTCTTATCTCATATCTTAGAGTAATAATAGAAGAGAATATCTTAACTTTTTAAGCAAACTTAAGTATAGCATTTTAAACATGTGTACATACAACAAACATGAACTGGTTGACGAAAAATATCACCCCATTATTGTTTTAAATTATGAAATCAATTTTAATATTTTTTAAATAATATAATTTTCAGTTCTTAACAAATAGGCTTTTTTTTTTTTTTTTATTTTTTTAATTGGGTATGATACGGACATTTCACGTAACTTTTTTTTTTTATCCTTACACTAGAAAATAAAAGAAAGATATGTATAGAAAACATTAAACAAATGTTCTTTATAGCTTCCATCACAAATAAAATTAGAAAATAAATTAATTATTGAAAAACTAAAAAAAATAGACATTTTTATACAAGTTTATACTTACCGGCTTTCCCCGATGCCCGACCAGTTTTCCCCCAAAATTGAAAAACTTATTTTAATTGTATGATAACTAATATTTAAATTTTTTTTAACATTGAAAATGTTAAAAATAGACTTTCCCAATATCATCTAAGTCAAAATTGTGATATCTTAATTCTACGCGTAATTGGGTCTTCGAACTTTAAACTGATTGTTGAAAATAATTTTTTTTTCAAATCCGGTGGTTATTCCACAAAAGATGACACATATCGACTCTCAATTTTATATATGGTTAAAATATATTTATTTACTACCTAAAAACCTTCTCGGATTGAAAAATATTTTTTAATTAAAAAATATTAACATATTATAAAGTGACCGTTCTCCCGCGCGTGACCGATTTCCCTTTTTACGGTATAGCTACTCTAATATATATATTATATATATATATATATATATATATATATATATATATATATATATATATAATATAATATATATATATAATATATATATATATATATATATATATTTATATATGTCAAATGGGGGAAAACTGGTTTCGGTGGGTAAAACGGGTAAGTTTAAAAAATGTGCTGTATTTTCATAAGGTCATGCGAAATGAAATTGGGGAAAGTTTTGTTTTAAGATATAAATCTGCATTTTAAATATTATTTTCAAAATTTAAATCCAATAAATTAGAGCGTTCAGTCAAAAAAAATTCCCCCCATTTGAAATTTTTTTGTTGAAAAATTGCAAAAAAATGCTAAGGTTTGCACAATCTCTAAGACTGAAAGAGATCATCAATTTCGCATTAACACATATAGAAAGTTGTAAAATTAAGAGTTTCCATGTATGTATTGCATTTAGTGATATTATTTTTTCAAGTTTTATTAAGGGTTTCACTTTTGGGGTAAAACGGGTAGGGTTAAAACTGGTAACGGGTTAACTGGTAACTATGATTTTAACTATATTTTCATGAATGCAACTATGAATTTTTTAGTTTTTAAATAATATTTTCCTTTTTTTCCATAAATAGAAGTATCAATAACTGATTAATACTACCGTCTCTTTTATATTATATTTTGAATAAAGTCATGTACGAAACATAGATTCGCCAAAGTGTACAGGAGTTGAGATAGGTTCATAGATCGAGACCTATGTTTTTGACAAGAAAACCAATTACATATTTGGAACAAGCGTATAAAGCTTATTACCTACCGGAATGTTGTTTAAAAAAATATTTATTTATTTTTTTTTTATCTCTTTTTTTTTTACAACATTCCAAGAATAAGCTTTATACGCTGATTCCTAAAATGTAATTTGGTTTTTCTTGTTAGTATCGTAGTTCTCGAGATATCGGCGTACAATGTAAAGTTTTACCAAAAAATACGATGCTCAGTAATGCTAGTCATGTTCAGTTCTTTACATGTTTTTTTTAAACAATTTTATACATTTGAAACAAACCGTTTATTTGAAGTAATACTTTTTCAAGTCTAAAAAAAAAATTACTTTTTTTTATTAATTAAATTAGTAAGTCACAAACGTACGAGAAAAAAATTAAATTACATTTTAACCGACGCACCTACCAGTTTTACCCAAGAACAATCAGGAGCCGAAGCATTGTGGAAAAATTACTAAAAATATTTATTTTCCACATTTTTTAAGTATTTTCTTCATTTTATAACATTTAAGAAGGTTCAATTTGAGCCAAAAACATTTAAGTTATGGGTGTAACTTGAATTTCGATTTTTACATGACTTCGAAACACAATAAAAAAAAAAGCCTATTTTGCACCATTTTTCCCCCATTTGACGGTATATATATATATATATATAATATATATTTTATATATATATATATATATATATATATATAATATAATATATTATATACTATTATATATATATATTATATATTATATTATATATATTATATATCTATATATATATATATATATTATATAATATATATCATTCAAAAATCATAGATCTAAACTTTCCATTACAATTATAACAATTGTAAAAAGCCAAATAAGGTATGAAAATATCTGAGAATATAAAACTATGATGGCTATAAAAGTAAATTAGTAACTTTGCATACCATTGTACATGTTGAACAAATCGAATACTCTCTTTCAGCATATCTAATTTATCTTGTGTCTTTCCTTTCTTTTTCAATGTCCTCCCGAATACATTTCGCAATTTCAGACTCCTCTTCTATGTTACTGGTATCTTTTGTTGAACTGCTTAAGCATTCCATATTTTTAATTTATAGCAAAGTAGGTTTATTAAATACTCGTATATATATATAATATTATATATATATACTATATATATATATAATATAATTATACTATATTTATATATTACATATATAATATATATTTAATTGGCAAAAAAAAAAATTATAATTTTGCCTAGGCTTATTTTTTTTTTTTTCAGAAAAATCGGATTAATGATAAAAATATTAGTTACTCTTCAATTTAGTAGAGTTTACTTTAACATAAAGTTTTACATGTAAATATATATACACTTATTATGTCTATCATTGTTAAAATTTTAAATCTAAAATGCATTGAAAAGCAGAGGGTAACATTGATAGTTTTTGACTGGGTCAACCTGGATATACACATGTGGTTTCTAACTCTGCCTTTATTTTTTTTATGTTCTCAGGAAAATCTTTGATAATCCCATGTGGTTTCTTACCATCTGTTTAATGTTTTCTATACCTATCCTTCTTCTATCTAGTGTAAGGATAAAAAAAAAGTGCAAATCAATACTGTATCATTTTTGAATGAAATGTGCTTACATACTGGTAATTAAAGTGCCTTTTTTGTTAAGTGTAAATATTATTGTTTGTCTATTAAAAAATCTAATAAAATTGCTTTGTCCTAATATAATAATATAATATTGTTATTTTTTTTGTCAAAAAGTTCACGTGAAATGTGCGTACATAGGCCTACTCGTAATATAAAGTGCCTATTTTGTTAAAAAGTGTAATTACTTATTAGTTACTATTATTATTATTAACTATTTATTATTATTATTAATTAAAATTGATTGTCATTACTCTCTTTTTATATTGTAAATTTTTTTGTCAAAAAGTTCACGTGATAATGTGCCGTACATAGGCTACTCGTAATTAAAGGTGCATTTTTTGTTTTAATGCATTATAATTATTTCATTACTTTTATTGTTTATGATTGTGAATTATAAAATTGGACTACTGCTACTGACATCTAATTTTAGTAAATTTTTTTTGTCATAAATCTCCCGTGATATGAACGTTCATAGTACTCGGAATATAAAGTGCCTATTTTGTTAAAAAGTGTAATTATTATTATTATTATTATTATTATTATTATTATTAAAAATTGATTGTCATACTTTAAATTAATATTGTAAATTTTTTTTGTCAAAAAGTTCACGAGAAATGTGCGTACATAGGACTACTCGTAATATAAAGTGCCTATTTTGTTAAAAAGTTCAAATATTACTATTATTATTAGAAATTATTAAAATTTATTATAACTTTTTTTTTTTCAATGTTTATTTAGCATAAAACGATGAAAATAAAATTTCATAATTTTGTAAAAAATCAACATTTGCAAAATGTAATGAAAAGGCACACTGTTCTCTCTCTTAATTAATTTCTATAACATTATTAAACTCTATTTACATTAATATTATAATTACAATCAGTTTGGACAAGCACAAACAAATAAAAAATACTTTCATGAAGTTTTTCCCAATGCTACTAACTGTTTTCCCCGAAATCAATTTTTTGAAAATGAAAATTTTCAAAAAAAATTTTAAAAAGTTATTAGACATTTTTATTATTTTCATTATTTACAACATTAAGGGAACTCTGAATGTGAGAAAAAACTTTTTAGGATGTAACTCAAATTTTGATTTTTCATGATTCATTAAAAAACAAAACGCGATTTTTGACAGATTTCCCCCCCAATTTATGGTTATATATTATATATATATTAATATATATATATACTACTACATATATTATATATATTCATATATATAATATAATATATATATATATATAATATATTATATATATATATATAGTATAATATATATATATATTATGTGGTTGGATCCTATCATCAATTGGAAGTAATACGCAGCTCAGAAGCACATTTTTTATTTCTTGCTTGTAGGAACTGAAACTGCGTATTACTTCAATTGATGATAGATCACATAATTCTTCTAAATTACTGATGATTTGGATTTTCAGAAGTAGCTGAGCTTAGGGTGGATGGCTTAGATATTACTCAAGTTGTAGGGGTGCTGCTTTATTAATAAAGTTACTTGAAGATTGGGTGGCCTAATCATATAAGCGAAATTCCTTTTTTAATTCTTCTAAAAATTTTTAGCTTTTGTAGAGTTTCTTCGTTGTTCTAAGGTTTCTTTTCAGCGCTTCTATTAATATCACTAAATGTTAAAGATTGTGATTGTTAGGATTTCAACCTCATATTTTCTTCCTTGTAAAACCTGGCTTTGGCTTCTTCAAAATTAACTTTTAACAAAGTCCAGTTTTGTGCTTCAATAGCTTTGTTTGAGTTTCTGCAATTGCTTATACTTATTTGCTTGCAGTATCTCCTAATTTTTTACTATTTTACTTAATATTTGGCATTCTTAGCCTTTTTCTATTGCAAGCCCCAAAATGGACCCACCTTGAGATTCTGTTTTTTGTCAGCAGTTTCTTTTTATTCCACTTTTTTTTTTTTTTACCCTTGTAATATTTTGGTAACATTTTGTAACCAAAGTTGATGTTCACACTAGTAATGAATTTTCCTTTAACCTTTTTTCTTTTATATTTTTATGGAAAAGTCAATATCCACAATTCCCTGTTGCCATGAATATAACGATTCTTGTTATTCTTAGTTTCCTTAGTTTATAATTCTGTTGTCTTGTTTTATAATCCTGCACTTTCTATCAGCATGATATTTATTTTCATATATTTCTTTTTATGACTGTTATATTTTAAAGATTTTGTTTATTTATTTCAAAATCATACTATTTTTCACTCTGTTTGAGTCATCTTTTAAACTTTTACTTTTTTCCTAAATTCCACATATTTCTTGATTTGAAGTCATCTATTAAAAGACCTAAATCTCCCACTTGGTGTGATTTCTTTTCTGCTAACCATTTACTTCTTTTTTCCAATAGGGACAAATTCTTTGATCCATCTTTTCAAAACAAATAAGCAAGATACTGAACTTGTTTCCATCTTTTTAATAAGTAACAATCTTTTGTCTGAATAATCCTGGAGGGAAAAGTTCATATTCCTTTAAGGCGTTAGTAGATAATTTGGTGTCAAAGCGTTCTAAGTTTATCTAAATCATTTGAAACTGTCTGTTTTATTGGTCTGTTATTTATAATGAATTCTATTTACAGAACAAGTTGTTTAAGTTATCATCTGTCAATCTTATTGGCTGTTCTAAGAGTGAAGCTTGCAATATGTTTCTCACAGTTCTAATGTCTCTCTCAAAATGACCTCCTTTATGAGAAGAATGAGGGGGTTGGAATAACCACTGTATTTTTTTTTTGCTCAAAAAATTTATTTACTTGCTTATTATTCCAATTTTTAACATGTTCCTTTAATTCTTTATTCTTTTACAAAGTTTAATCCATTATCTGATCAGATTACACCTTCCCCTACCACCCCCCCCCCCCACCCCCCCCCCCCCCCCCCCCCCCCCCCCCCCCCCCCCCCCCCCCCCCCCCCCCCCCCCCCCCCCCGGCGTCCCCTGTGGGATCTGATAAATTTCTTAGAGCATTGATAAAAGCATCAGTTTCTAATGAATATAACATTTCTAAAATGTTATGGCTCTACTACAAACATGAAAATATTAATCCATATCTTTTTTCTATTACCTTCCCTCTTCCTTTTATTACAAGAAATGGACGAAAAGGGTCTATTCCAATGCTTGAAAAGGGTGGTATGTCACATTCTAATTTATCTCTGGGCAAATCTCCCATCAACTGTTGAGTTGGTTTTGTGTGGAGCTTTCTACAAATTATGCAATCTTTCAGAATCTTCTTAATACTTCTGTTTACTCCAATGATATAGTACTTCTCTTTTAAAGCATTTAAAACTGTTTGTTTTCCTAAATGTCCATTAATTCTATGGTAATGTCTTATTATAAGCACTGTGATATGACTAATCTCTTGTTCATTTCATTTTTGATAAATATGATTACATCATTCAGTTCTTTTATTCCTACACCAACCCTTAAAAATTCCTTTATATCTAAATGGCAGGAATTTTGCTAAAATGTGCCTTTTTTATTTTCTTTTTTTTATTTTGTATTGTATATCATGAATTTCTTTATTTTGAAAAGTTAATATTAAGCTTTTTTTTTTTTCTGCCATTTTTTTAATTCTGTGATTGTCATAGCCCCTTTATTCAGGTTTTCTTATGCAAACTTTCTTTAACTCTTAAAATCCATGCCACTTATACTTTTTTCCTCCAATCTGACACAGAATGTATGAGCTTGTCTGTTGAACTTTCTTGTAGTTGTATGGCCATTACAGGTTTATTGTTTATAATTTCATCATTTTCATCATCTAATTTATGTTTTATATTTTGCTGAGGCCAATAAACTTTGTCTTTATACAAAAATTCTGGACCTGTACTCCATTTTTTATTATTCAAAAACTCATTAACAGATATACCTTTACTTGCTATATCTGCTATATTTAGCTTTCCTGGTACATAATTCCATTGGGTTATATTGTTTGTAATCTAATATAGGAAACTCTATTGTGTACAAATCTTTTAAATCTTTTTGATTCATTTTTAATATATTGTAATACAATCTCACTATCTATCCAAAAATATTCTTGGCATATGTTCATATCTAATTCATCCTTTAAAATTTGGTGGATGTGAACAGCTAATTTTGCTGCACTCAATTCTATTCTTGGGATAGTTAACATCAAAGTTTTATTTAATGGTATCAGTCTGGTTTTAGATAACACCAATGAACAATATACTTCATCATTCTCTCCAATGTATATTATGTATGATAGCAGCTTATTTCACTTGTGAACTCTTAAAATAATGTACTTCGATACCTTTTTATCTTTAACCAATGTGGAATTGTATGGCCTAGGAAACTTGAAATCATTTAGCTTGGTAACATCACTTAGCATTGTTTATGTAACATTTTTTTTTAGATCTAAGGGATATAAATCCAATTAACTCTTTAAGCACATAAATTTTGAATATCTTTTTGTATATTGATTGTGGTGACCTCATCAGTCCCTGTACTTTACATATAGAAAAAATGCCCACTAAGTATGCTATTTCTTTTTTGTCGATTCTTATTTGTTCTCTACTTCTTAGCTTTATTCAATCTTTTCTGGGGTTCCAACCTTAAACCTAATACTTTTTTTGTGAAGGTAATTTATCCAAGGATAAGTTTTATTCTTTAAAATCTGTTGCTCTATATTTGAATCAGTGCATATTTTCTAAAAAAAAATTTCCCTTGAATTACTTGCTACTTGATGCAGATTGAAACCACATAATTTTAAAAATTTTTCTTTTACTTCTTTATAAACTACTATAGCCTAATTTTCTGACTTCACAGACTTTACAATCATCAACATAAAAATTTCTAAGTAATGGTATCTTTGGCTACATTACTGAATTTCTGCTCAATACATTTGTACGTTTGTTTCAAACATAATTTGCAATTGAAGGTGAGCTCACACTTCCCAATATGTGAACTTTAACTCTATATTCTTCTGCGTTTTATCTAAATTACCATTTCGGAACCATAAGAAGCGCTGAAAATCTTTATCTTTAATCAAGTACCTGAATTTGATAAAACATCTTCTCTATACTCTGCTGACGAAAGCCATATTTCTCTGTCTGAACCTAAAAGGATGCCCTTGTAGATTTGGAAATATTGTCTGGGCTCACTAAGTAAACTATTACATTTAAAGAAATACATTATATGGTAAAGCTGCATTAAACAATACTTTTAATTTTTCTTTTGTGATGTATTTAACACTAATGATGTGTCAAGTTTCTTGTCTTCAACATCCCCAAAAATTACGCTTTAGCATTTCAATCTATGTTATCAACTATATTGTACAAAATATTCTTTATCTGTTCAAAAATTTACTTTAATAAAGAATATAATTTCTGGAGATCTTTGTTATTAGGTAGAATGCTGATTTTTCTTTTTTAAAATGTATAACCAACTGAAATTTACCTGTTGTAATTGTTCTTTGTTATGTATGTTCAACCTTATTTTTCCAACTTTAAAATCTTCTACACTGTCACAAACTTTGGTTCTGGATTTCTTTTCAAGAAATTCTTCTTAAGCATATTTTCAGCAATTACATCTTTTTCTTGTATTTGTGTTTTATGACATCTTAAGCTCATGAATGATGGGATACCATCATGTGTTGAACCTTGTAATGCCCATCCAAATGAATACTTAACTGCAAAGGGATAGTTATAATGACCTTCTACTACTTCTATGGGTTTTAACAATTTACTCTGGTTCATCCCTATTAACAATCCAATTTTTGATTCTATAAAGTTGAAGGACACATGATTCAAATATTCTAATCCATTTATATCTTTGATAGATGGAGACTCTTCTATTTTAAAGGGCCAATTTTACTTGCAGTATACATTATTCATGGTTTCAGATTTCCTCATCTCAATATCATAAATTTCTAGATTGTTTAGTATGTATGTTTTTGTTTTATGTGGTCCATATATTGTTGTTATATCTATATCTTTATGAGGTTTCACATATGACATACCTAATTCTGTGGCTATATTTAAATCCATAAAACATGCTGAAGAATATGTATCTAAACCCATATATGTCTTAATCACTTTATCTTTAAGCTTGATTTTAACCGGCACCACAGGATATAATAACTTTCTATTACTTACTTTTGTTTGAAAGTCTTTTATCTCATTACTTCCTGATTCTTTTGACTCTGGTTTTTCTACTTTATCTATTAAATTTACAGTGAGTGCTGTTGATGAAGAGTTTGAGCAGTTTTGTTCT
>JABUQX010015567.1:25000-37500 GCA_015478945.1 Trachelipus rathkii | reverse complement strand
ACCTACCTGGAGAAATTCCGGACCAAATCGGCAGAATGATCGGAAAAGTCTAGTATATATATAGTATATTATATATATAATAATATAATATTATATATATATATAATATATAATATTATATACTATATATATATATAATATTTATAGTAATAATTATATATATATCTATATATTATATTTATATCTATATATATATATATATATAATATATATATATATTATATTATTATATATATATATATATAAGTTATCAAAAATGACAACTCATGCACTAAAGTATTATAGCAGTATAGAGAAAGTGAAACGTAATTTCGCAAGTTTACTTGCTACGCAGACAGAATTTTTCATCTGAAATATGAACAGCAATTAGAAGGATTAGAACCCATAGCATCCTAACACTACAAAGAGCAAGGCAGTTTATGTTGTGATTCGACTAATAGCGGATTTTAGGCCTACCTTCTGAGCTGAAGATTATTTTTCACATGAGAATTTGAATCAGGCTCCACCAATTTGTATGGGGATCTTTCGCCCGTAAAACGCGGCGTCATCTGTGATCTCTAAGGTATTTCTGTCTAGAAAATAATCGATGAATGAGTGTTTAATCTCGAAGAAACCACAATCATGGAAGCCTGCAGTCAGCAATTGCGATCTTCGAAGAATATTTTGTTGAATTTGAATGACGAGTCCATTTGGTGCACTTAGGTGATAATGTTGAGTTCGAAACACGTGCAATCACAAACTATGATCTCTGAAAGACTTTTTTTCAGAAAAATGGATAAGGAATATCAACTCTAATTTTACAAAGAAGGCTTCAAACGAAAGTTTTAATATATACATTCTGAACTCTTAACGATGTTTTTGGCCTACGCAAGTGCAACGACAAATTGCGGGGTTAGCAATTATTTGATTTTCGATATTTTGCTGATAATTAATTTTCTAGCTCTGCCTGCATGAAAATAAAAGTATGAAACTAGTGGAACTCTGCTCTTCATTTTGCTAAATCGAAAATGACTCAATTACACTTCATAACAATTTTTAAAAAAACTTTTGGATATGTGTAATTGTTTAATATCAGTTCTCTGAAGAGAAATTTTTTCCCGTCACCAAATTTATTAAAGTAAAACGTAAATAACTCTTCACTAAAATGAGTCTCGAGTCTGAGTTTCGTTCATTGGTATATTAATCTATGGGTGTCGTAACTTCCTTTGCTTGACGATATTGTACAACAACTTAGAATTCTGATATTACTTCAAACCTGAAAAAACATATTTGCTACTTTTGAAACCCTAATGAATTGGGGGCGTACGATTTGCTTAGCAAATTGACTAGTAGTGAGTATGTGTACAATACATTTATCGATGTTAAAAGTTTTAAACTGTAGTATAATATAGAATTCAAGATGTAATCGATGGCCGAATTTCAGATAACGGGTGCATATCTACATCTATTTAGTAAAATATAACGACTATTTACTTACAATTTGATCGCGATACGCTGTTATGTTTTACGACTCCGTCAGTTTTGATATTTTTTTTTGTTTTTTTTTTCATTATTTCGAGTATATGATCCTAACAATCATTTAAGTGGTGTAACGGACATGATTTCAAAAATATATAGGACTGTTACGTTTTACGGCTCCGTCGTTTTTTAAAAATTTTTTTTTACTAAAGGAATATGCGCAAGGGTAAACGCAAAGATGGCAGGAGTCGGGGTCTCTCGCCTTCGGGGAACGACGGGTAGGGTCTTTTCCCCCTCCGGGAGGGTTTCGGAACCGCCTTTTTGGTATTGGGTGTCGCGTGTTCCTCCGCTTCTCCGTGGACGGGGTAATGGAAAACGTCCCCTCTCTGTCCCCGTCGGCTCGAGCCTAATATTTTTTTATTATTTTTTTTTTTTTTACATTTTTTGTAATAAGCTTTATAATCAGGAATGGCAATTTTGGTGATTTTTTTATTTTTTTAAAAAAAATCAATGTTCATTTTTTTTTTGATTTTTGATATTTTGATTTTTTTTGGATTCGTAAACGTCAGCGAAATATAAGTTTTGCAGGTTACAAATTATATATCGCGTGACGTTACGAATCTGAAAAATTAAAAAAAAAATAAAAAAAATAAAAAAAGTCAGATTTTTTTTAAAAAAAATCAAAAAAATCACCAAAAATGCCATCCCTGCTTTATATGCTGATTCCAAATACGTAATTGGTTTTTCTGTAAGTCATACTTTTCGAGATATTTCATATTTGATTTTTTTTTTACATTTTTGTAATAGGCTTTATATGCTGATTCCAAATATGTAGTTGGTTTTTCTGTAAGTATCGTACTTTTCGAGATATTTCATTTTTGAAATTTTTTCTTATATAAAAGTGATTTTTAAAAAATTATTTATTAAAATATTTAGAACTTTTGAATCATGTCTGTCACCACATAAATTCATTATTAAGTATCATATACTAGCAATATGTTAAAAAAAAAAAAAAAAAAAAAAAAAAATCAAAACTGACGGAGTGGTAAAATCAAAACTGACGGAGTGGTAAAACATAACCGGGCCATATTTTCGATAGGATTCGATAATTTGGCTAGATAATTTAATTTTATATTCGTTTTAATAACGATAAAGGAAGGTTTATCTAAAGCTGAAATGGAAAAGATGGTTCGTGAAGCCGATATATACAGAAATGAATATGATTCATATAGGGGAAAAAATCGAGCGCGAAAATCGTTAGAAACCTACTAAATAAGACCTTGTCTCGAGTAGTATATAGCACGGTATAAATAACATTTACGAGTATAGTATGAGTGTATATGAGTGAAAAAAATAGAAGTCCGTTTCACCTTGTTGTGAGCTTTTAACACTAGTATTAGGAGCATTATTAGTTATATGTCCTTGATTGAAATATACTAGTAATATTTTTGACAATACAATAATTGCGTTTATTTATCCGATTAAAGTTTATATGATGTAAAAAAGGAAAATATGAGAAATTGCCTAGACCGATTTAGCGAATTCTATTTCTGCGAATCATATTTCATCCTGAGTTGCCATGTACTATCTAGTTACAAATTTTCTATTTTAGCTTCCAAAAAGTTGAAGTGAATTTTAATACTTGCATACGCGAAGGGCAAATTGCAAAATGACTACGATTACAGTTGCCGGAGGAGTTACGACAAAGTGATATTGACAAAGGAAAGTTTCAACAATATGAAGGCTTGACCAACACAGTTCAAATGATTAAATGAACAAACCAATGCTTTTAAAAGCTTTGACAAAAGCATTTGGAAAATCGCAAACATTAAGACAAACTTCGCATTGGATCCTGTCAGAACGTGATGAAAGCATGTTAGAACGCGATGAAAGCATCAAGCAGCTTTAAGCACCGAATATCAAATGTCTCTGCTCAAAACAATTCTCGCTTATTTAATATCGTAATCACTGCGCGTCATCGCCTTTCCCAAAGCTATTACAAAAAAGCAGTATAGACAAATCCTATGAATGTCCTCAGATTTAGTCGCATTAAAAGTAATACAAGATCTTTAAATTAAATAGAATATTATATTATTTTAAGAACATTCGGCATAGTACTAACAATATTTTCGTCCAGATCCTTTTCACATATTTAAATAAAATAAGCTTTAATCGGAAACAAATGATATTTTCGGTATAATTCATATGAATAATTTAACTTTGGTTAAATTAATCGAAATTGTCAAATTTAATTTCAAGCGTATTATTGAAGAAATTCTTCTTTGGTTGCCATTGGCAATTAGCCCATCTTTTACCACTTATCTCAATTCAAACATGACATCCCCACCCAAGTACAAGTAGTAAGGAGAAAGTGACTCATCTCGTGATTGTTCTACGTGAAATGCCAGACAGCAATTCTCTCAATCTGAATATGTAAAATGGTACTTGGAAGGACTAGAACCACAGATAGCATCCCTATCACAAGAGAAAGGCAGTGAACAGGATGTGATTGAACAACTGCGGATTTTTTGGCCTATACACTGATCATATTAGATATTTTCACCATGAGAATTTGTAACCAGCTTATTGAACTCTGGTGAAATTTGACAATCAACACTTTCTCAGAAGAATATTTCGCTACGTGAGACTGCAGGCTCAATCCTATGGTCTGGAAAGGTATTTTCGTCTAGAAAGACCGATGAATGAAGTGATTAATCTTCAAAGAAACTGTAACCACGAAAAAATTGCCATGTCCGCGTTCATTTCGATGAACTGGTAAAAATTTTGAGTTCGAAAGGTTAGGGAGTCAACATTATGATCTCCGAGATTTTTTTCCATAAAATCAGCTAAGGAATAAACTTAATTTACGTAGAAGGCATCGATACGAAAGTATACGATTCACCCTTTGAACTCTCGGCGACTGTTTTGCCCCGAAAGAGATAGGAACCAATTATTGGATTTTCGAAGAAATTTTGCGATAATTTCTAGTCTCCAACCTGGATGGATGAAAATATGGACTAGAGAAACTATTTTATATTTTGCCCGTTTCTATCATAATTTTTTTTTTTAAATTATCTTCCCAATCTCAGTAATATTTACAATAACTGATTTTTAAAAATGTAAAGTAAAATCTCAAGACATTAAATTTTCGAAATGTGTCAAAGCAAATACTTCGCATTCATTTCAAATCACTTCTGACATTTGTTTGCTTTAGATTATACTGTCACTAATCATCTAAGTACCCGTTCTAAAACGTTTAAATTGTTCACCTTTAACCTTTAAAATAAGTTATATTACACGAGTTACGAAAGTTAAACTTCTAAAACACGATTATATTCGTTAAATAATTTGAGTTGCTTTAAATTCAAACATTTTGAAACTAACGAAATGACTAGCGATATCTCAGGAGGTCCCTTACACAAGACTTAACAGCTATCTAGTTTTTTGACACAGAATGATAAAGTAGCACAAAGTTCCACCCCTGGCAACCTCTGACTTTTGACATCCAGTGGTCAAGTCTCCAAATATCACGCTAAACAATCATGAATTCCTGTAATATGTTATCAGGCACTATTCGAGTGTATAATATATATATATATCTATAGTTTATATATTATAGGTATATTATTATATATATATATATATATATATATATATATATATATATTTATATATATATATATATATATATATATATATATATATATATATATATATTATAGTATACTATATATATTATACTATATATATTAGCCCTTTTCGTGTTTTACAAAGAAATAGGTAAATTTTCATTTCTTTTTTGTTTTTTTGATTAATATTATTGCATATTCCCTGTTACCTCTAACAAATGAATTTCAGTGGTAACAGGCGAATGATTCAAAAGTTCGAAGTATTTTTTAATAAATTAATTTTTCAAAAATCAGTTTTTGTTAAATATTGTTTAAAATATGGAATATCTCGAAAAGTATACGACACTTACAGAAAAAAGGAATACATTTCATGAGTCTCCATAACACATTAACTATGGATCTCGTCGAAAAAAGAAAAACAAAAAAATCATTTTTTTTTCCATAAATTAATATCTCAAAATGGTACGAACACATCTATAGGTACAATAAAACTAATGGCATATTATGGAATCAGCGTATGGAATTTTAGTTACAATATGTTAAAAATATAAATAAGATAAATAAAAAAAAATAAAAAATTAGGGGGCTGGAGCCGACGGGGGTCAGAGGGGGGGGACGTTTTCCATACCCGTAGTGTGGAGGGCGGTAGGAACCCCGGACACGCCAATACAAGCGCGGGGTTCCGGAGACCTCCGGAGGGGGGGGAAATAGTCCTACCTGTTTCGTTCCCCCGGAAGGCTTGAATAGATGATATAGGATACAGCCATCTTTGCGTTACCGGTTTGGGTATTCCCTTTAGTTAAAAGAAAAAAAAATAATGTTAGAGTTTTGCCCTTTTTTAGATGAAAAAGGTAACCTGGTCTATATCATTCCAATGCTACTGTTAATAATACACTGATTTTGTTAATGAGAGCTTAGCAATAGTATTTAAAAAAAATGAAAAAAATTATAACTGATAATTGGATATCACCAGAAAAGGTTGTATACATGGATATTATTATTAGAACTACTATTACCTGTGTACTAGTATTAGCATTAAATATATATAATATATATATCTAAATATTATATATATTTAAATATATATTATACATATATATGATATATCTATATAGGTATATATATATCTACTATTTTGCTTATTTTATTATAAGTTACTTAACTGCCACACGGAACGGGAGGTCTGATCAAAAAAAAAATCGCAGGTAACCCCTCTATGATACATAATTAGATGTTCTAGGGGCAAACTTGAAATTTGCCCCCCCCTTTTAATCTTCTAGGGATCTAATTGAGGTTAAGGTTATGTTATGTCAGCTTTACAACCAAAAGGACATTTTTTTTTTTTTTTTTTTTCATTTCGTATAAAAAAAAGGGTTAGTTTCCTTAAAAAAATATGGTTTCTCATTTTCTTTTAAGCGTTGACGCCGCTCAGCACCTTAGACTTTATCATACATTCTATTAAAATAAGAATGTTGTGCAAGGAAAACGTTTCAAATTAAGCATGAAATTTTTTTATTTGCTTTTAGTTGTTGTCATTTCGCCCCTAAAAATGTTTGATTTTAAGTTAAATTTTAGTTTTAATTTTTTATAATATACACGTACAGTTTACTAAAAAAAACGGTTACTGTGTAGCTGCCTTTAGTAACTTTCAATTATATATATTATATATATATATATATATATATATATATATATATATATATATTATATATATATATATATATATATATATTATGATATATATATATATATATTATATATAATATATATATATATATACATATATATATAGAATGGAATTAATTCGGAAGTTCAAGTGGATTAATGAAATTTGTTGCCAAAGACGGTTGAATGTTTCGTAGTCGGCCAGGAAAAGTGGAAGAATTTTCTTCGCAATGGTTAGCAACAGGGCTAGCAAACCCGGTCCTTTCCTTTTTTGCTTGTAATACTCTTGGTCCAGCGTTATAATCTTATGCGCCTAGAAGTCAAGATCCTCTGGAGAGCTCCGAGTGAACGAGTTTTGAAAGGTCCTAATGGAAGATGATGCTAGTTTCTAACTGAAAGGGCAAACAACAAACCCTACCTGAGAGGTGTTTAACTCGAGGATGCGCCGTTCGAATCATCTGAGCTGAGAAATGTTTTCTGGAGTGCTCTAGGGGTTGAGTTTTCTGGCCAGAAAAGAAGTATGATGGACACATGACGAAAGGGGCGGGAAAGCCTTCCTGGGACTTGTTATACGATTATATATATATATACTATATATATTATATATATATATTATATATCTATATATAATTTTTATATATTATATATTATATATAATATATATATAATATATATATAGTATATATTATCCTATATATAAATATTTATATATATATATAGTAATATATATATCTTGAAGACAGCGACCCACACATTTTTAGACCGAAAATTTTCAGAGTTCAAACGATATATATATATATATATATATATATATATATATATATATATATATAATATATTATATATATATACAAAAATACCTATATTTAATATATATATATATATATATATATATATATATATATATATATATATATATATATATATATATATATATATATATATATATATATATAATATATATCCATATATAATATATAATACTATAGCGGAACGCAATCTGCAGCCCATAGGCTACCAAATTATACAAGCGGAAGCCATTTTGGATTTTAGGCGTAAAATTGAATGTTATAGAAGGATTGTGCCGACTAGTCCTTGTTAGCATTTTGGAAATATTTAAAATTAATTTTGTCGGAAAAAGTGTTATACATGTGATCACTGTTGTGAAGTTCTAAAGTTAATGAGGTGTTTCAATTTCGCTGTAAAATTAGAAGTTTTAAAAATGTTTATAGCTTCTCCTGAGGATTGTTGGTTTAACCGGTTGCGTATTTCTTACGAAAAAGCTTTATATTTAATGTAACGTCGAGAAATCCCAACGTTTCACAGAATTTTGTGACATTATCGGCAAGTTCAACAATTAATGCAAGGTAAATTTTTAAAAACTCGTTTTCTTTTGCCCGCTCGATGTATAAAGTTAGATTTATGGCAATTGAAATTATCAAATGGAAGATATATCATTTTGAGTGGTTTGGTTTGTCGCCTTATTACTGCCTTAATATTCTCAAAAGTTCCTATTTTACCAATGGAGGAACATTAGATACGGTCCTAATCACCAGAGATATGATTAAAGATAATTTAGATGCTCTCTTACGTATTGACATTGCTAATGATTACTGTTTAATAGATGATATTCGTGTATTGTGGGATCAGATGACTGAAGATGAGAAAAATGGATACAAGGAAATTTCAACAAAAATTGCATATTTAGTGACCACACCTGCGTAAGATATTGTAAAACAATTCTTCATTTTGCTATTGATAATGATGAGTACGATAGCGATATTTTGCCTGTGTGTGTAGCTTTGCTTTCTGGTCTCATAAGGAAGTTGCCTTCAAAAATTGCTGGATCATATTAAGTTTGTCAGGAAAAAAAATGCTTTGGAGAAGATTAACAATTTGTTTTTTTTATAGTTTTAGACTTCCCATATATTGTCTGATATTAAAATTTTAGTAAAAAAAATTATTATAATAATATTATATTTTAAGAACATTTGGCATAGTACTAAATATTTTCGCCCAGATCCTTTTCATTTATTTAAATAAAATAGGCTTTAATCGGAAACAAATGATATTTTCGGTATAATTCATATTAATAATTTAACTTTGGTTAAATTAATCGAAGTTGCCAAATATAATTTCAAGCATATTATTGAAGAAATTCTTCTTTGGTTGCCATTGGCAAGAAGCTCATCTTCTACCACTTCTCAATTCAAACATGACACCCCCCAAGTATAAGTAGTAAGGAGAAAGGGACATCTCGTGATTGTTTTACGTGAAATGCCAGACAGCAATTCTCTCAATCTGAATATGTAAAATGGCACTTGGAAGGACTAGAACCACATATAGCATACCTATCACTACAAGAGTAAGGCAGTGAACAGGATGTGATTGAACGACTGCGGATTTTTGGCCTACACTCTGATCATATTAGATATTTTCACCATGAGAATTTGTAACCAGCTTATTGAACTCTTTTGAAATTTGACAATTTGACAATCAACACTTTCTAAGAAGAATATTTCGCTACGTGAGACTGCAGGCTCAATCCTATGGTCTTGAAAGGTATTTTCGTCTAGAAAGACCGATGAATGAAGTGTTTAATCTTCAAAGAAACTGCAACCACGAAAAAATTTCTATGTCAGCATTCATTTCGATGAACATGGTAAAAATTTTGAGTTCGAAAGCTTAGGCAGTCAACATTATGATCTCCGAGATTTTTCTCCATAAAAGCAGCTGAGGAATCAACTTAATTTACGTAGAAGGCTTCGATACGAAAGTATACGATTTAATCTTTGAACTCTAGGCCAGTGGTCTCCAAAGTGGGGTACGCGTACCCCGGGGGGTACGCAGAGTGATACTTAGGGGTACGCCAAAAAAGTAGCCTCACGATCACTTGCGAGTTTCTGATCTTGTATCAAGTGAGTGCGATATATATATATATTATATATAAAAATTAAATATTATATAATAAATAATATATAATATATAATATATATATATATATATATATATATATATATATATATATATATATATATATATATATATATATATATATATATATATATATAAACACGCGGGCATATTTAATGCATCACCCGTGAATATAATTTAACTCTTTCATATTGGGAAAACAGAGGGCTATTGGTTTGTGGTTTATTGGTCATACCTAACGTCAGAGGTTGCACAGGCGTTATAATTATATAAACCGGACTGTAACGGACCACTGTGTAGGGAATTAAATGGCATTAATAAAGATAAAATGAAAAAAAAATATGGATTTGATGATTTTATAATTCAACAACAATTATTCTACAACACTACAATGTTGAAATGCAGGCATTAGAGGTGTCTAATATGGGTTGTAACCCCCTTTGGCCCTTTCAACTTCCTCCAAGCGGAATTTGGCATTGATTGAAATGGATCTTGAAAGGACGGTCTCCTGCAGAAATGTTGTCAAAGGAGTGCAAGCTCTCTGAATGTGACGGAGCATGGTTCACTGCTCGAACACTCCTACCCAGCAAATTCCCAAACATGTTCAATGGGATCATGTCTGGGCTCCTCGGCAAGATTATGCCAGGAGTCTGAATCCCTACTGTTGTAGGTTCCGTTGGAACGACCTGTGCAGTGTGCGTCTGTGGCGGGTCATGAGTAAACAAAAAATGATGCCAAAATGATGGCGCGAAAGGCACTATGTTACTCTTGGAGATGTCTTCCGCATACCTTTCAGCCGTTAGTGTTCCTCTGCTCCACGATATACAATGGCCGTGGGGAGTACCCAAACAAATGCCTGCCCACACCATCACAGAGTCACCTCAAAAAGGAATCCTTGGGGAGAAAAGCAGAAAAATGCTCACCTGCACGTCTCCAAAAATTCGCATGACGTCCAATCTGGTCCATGTAGTGTAAACCTCGACTCATCTGTGAGTGCCAATCTCCATAGGGCTTGGGAAAAATGAAATCGCAACCCGATGCTCCCCTGATAGGAGAGGCGATTGGCCAGACCTTTAATTACGTACTCCCACGCATTCATTTCTGCTCGATCTTTCTCACTTACGCTTCGAAATGCGGCAATGTTCTGACCTCACGGAGCCTGTTGTTGTAGCTGTAAGCTTGTTTGGAAACGATCACGAAGCACTGCCAGACGGAAGTCTGTCATCTCTCTCGGACGTCGCCCTCGGGCGACCCTGACCATGTCGTCTACGGTTGCTGCCAGTCTCCTTGAACCGACGAAGGATTCGACTGACCGTCGATTGGTTTACCCCGAGTTGCTGAGCCACCTGTCTCTGAGAATGGCCTGCTGCCGACAGGTGACAACTATTAGGCACGTTTCCTTCTTCTCTGACGATGTCTTTCCATTGTGGCAGTCTTTGTCAAGCTACGACTTACAGCATAGGGTTTGTTTCGTTAGTTGGTTGGTGTCTTGCCATCTTGTTCTCTTATAAACGTACTTTCGGGATTTCGTAATTTGGTTGGTCGTCTTTATTATGCCATTTAGTTCCATACACGGTGTAGTTACATACGGTATACACTCCGAAGTTAGGTATGACCCAAATAAAACCAAACCCTAACTCTACATTTCCAAAAATGAAAGAGTTTACATTATATTTACGGGTGATGTATTAAATTTTGTCCGCGAGTTTATAATATATATATATATATATATATATATATATATATATATATATATATATATATATTATATATATATATATAATATATATATATTATATATATTAAAATATATATATATAGATATATATATAATATATATTATACATAATATATATATATATATATATAATATATTATAAGTATATATATATATTAATAATATATTATAATATTATATATATATATATATATATATATAGGTGGATAATTGGTTTAGCAGCGAAAAAAAAAAAAAATCAAATCTCAAAAACTACAATACCACTGGAAAAAGGAATACATTGCTGGTTAATGCTGACGTCCAATTTTAGGGCGGAAAATGTTAAAAAAAAAAAATAAAAAATAAAAAAATAAAAAAACTATATCTCAAAAAACTACAATAGCTACAGCGAAAAAAGGAATACATTTTTGGAATCCTGGTAAAATTTTAGATAGGAAAATGTAAAAAAAAAAAAAAAAAAAAAAAATTCTTTTTAATAATTTTTAATATGATTAGAGAGCCTATTTTAGAGACCTTTTATTGGTTACTCGTAAAATAAATAAACTTTCTAATAAAATTGCTTTTTTTTCTTTTTACTTAAGGGAATAACCCCAAGGGTATACCGCACCGATAGCAGGAGTCGGGGTCTCTCGGCCCTTCCGGGGAACTACGGGTTTAGGACTAATTCCCCCCCCTCCGGGAGGGTCTCCGGAACCCCGCTCTTTGTATTTGGGTGTCGCGGGGGTTCCTCCGCCCCTCCCCTACGGGGTATGGAAAACGTCCCCCCCTTGTGTTTCCCGTCGGCTCGAGCCCCCTACATTGCCGTGTAATACCTTTACAAATAATATATATATATATATATACTAAATGTCCCCTGCCCTCCTAAAAAAAAAAATTGCTAATGTGTTATTCTATTTATTTATTTATTTTTTACATTTCCTAACTAAAATTTTACAGGATTCCAAAAATGTATTCCTTTTCGCTGTAGCTATTGTAGTTTTGAGATATGATTTTTTTTTTTTTTTTTTTTTTTTTTTTTTTTTTTTTTTTTTTACCAAGTTTCCGCAATAAAATTTGCCAGGATTCCAACAATGTAT
>JABUQX010015567.1:7500-12500 GCA_015478945.1 Trachelipus rathkii | reverse complement strand
AAAAAACTTTCGAGATTGCCTTCCTTTTTCTGGGGAGGTTGGATTCAGACTAGTGGTAGACCACCTCTACATATGTCTAACAGCACCTGTTGTCGATGGTTCGAGTTCCTGTCGCGAGTGAATTTTTTCGTCTTATTATTGCAAAATTTGTTAGCAACAAGCATCTTGTGCGCATGTCAGCGTTCCTTGACTTTGGTCGGTATGTCCGTAACCCAGGGAGCACCCCAGAAGAATGCCGTGTAGCGCCAGCAGAAAAGATTCCAATCACCCTTCTGTGAATTTAATTAAGTGTCGAGTTTCAAAAGCAGTTATATGTGAAGCAGGAATTTGAAAACTTCCGAGATGCGTTCTTTTTTCTAGGAAGCGGATCGGACTAGTGGTAGAGCCTCCTGTATATTGTCTAACGCGACGCTGTTGTCGATAGTTCGAGTCCTGGCGCGCGCGAATTTTTTTTCGTCTTATTGCAAAATTTGTCGTAAGAAGCATGTTGTGCGCCTGTTGGCGTTCCTTGACCCTGGTCGGTTGGTCCTGTTACCCATGAGCACCCCTGAGAATGCCATGTAGCCCCAGAAGGGGTTCAAACCATCCTTATGTGGATTTTAATAAGTATCGAGTTTCAAAACAGTGAATCGAAGCAAGAAACTTAAAAACTGTAACGAAATTACCTTTTTTCTGGGGTGTTGGATCTGACTAGTGGTTTAACCTCTTCTACATTGTCTAACGGCACGCTGTTGTCGATCGTTCGAGTCCTGGCGCGAGTGAAATTTTCTTCGTCTTATTAATGCACAATTTGTCGCAACAAGCATGTTGTGGTGCCCATATCGGCGTGGCCTGACTTTGGTTGGTTGCTCCGTAACACGGGAGCAAACTAGCAGAATTCTGTGTAGCCCCAGTAGGGGTTCCAATCCCACCCTTCATATGGATTTGAATAAAATCGAGTTTTCAAAGCAGTGATATCGAAGCAAGAAATTGGAGAAAACTTTCGAGATGCTTCTTTTTCTTGGGAGGCGGATCGCAATAGTGGAGAGCCTCCTGTACATTGTCCAACGGCGACGCTGTTGTCGATGTTCGAGTCCTGGCGCGATGTGAAATTTTTCTTCGCTTTTATTTGCAAATTTGTCGGTTAAACCAGGCAGTTGTGCCCATGTCGGCGTTCCTTGACTTGGTCGGTTGCTCCTGTTAAACCCAGGAGCAACTCCAGAAGGATTGCCGTGTAGCCCCAGCCAGGGTATCCAACCACCCTTCTATGGATTTAAATAAGTATCGAGTTTCAAAGCAGTGATATCGAAGCAGGAAACGTGAAAACTGTTTTTAAGAGATTACCTTATTTTTTTGTGATTGTCGATCGGGACTAGTGGTGGAACTCCTGTACATTGTCTAACGTCGACGCTGTTGTCGGGTTCGAGTCCTGGCGCGAGTGAAATTTTCTTCGTCTTATTATTGCAAATTTACGCAACAAGAATGATGTTTCCATGTCGGCGTGGCTTAACTTTGGTTGGTTGCTCCTGTAACACGGGAGCGCAAACTTAGCAGAAGCTGTGAGCCCCCAGTAAGGGGGTTAAAAGCACCCTTCTATGAAATTTAAATTAGTACCGTTTCAAAGCAGTGATATCGAAGCGGAGGACTTGAAAACTGTTCCGAGATACCTTTTTTAGTGGGGAAGTGTATTAGAGTAGCGGTAGAGACTCTTGTACATTATCTAACGGCGACGCTGTTGTCGATGGTTTCGAAGTCCCTGGCGAGAGTGAAATTTTTCATCGTTCTTATGTATGCAAAATTTATCGCAACAAAGCATCTTGTGCCTATGTTGGCGTGGGCTTGACTTTGGTTTGTTGCTCCTGTAACCCAGGAGCAACCCATTAAAATTGCCGTGTAGCCCAGCAGAAGTTCTATATCCATACTTTATATATGTACCTCTTATTCCAGACCATAGTGCCACTACTATACATTAGCACAGGTAATAGCATACCATCATGTAAGACCCTAGCACACTCAAGACTTATCCCCTTGGCATCCACTAAGGATTTAATTTTGCACCAGCCATCTTCCTTCCATTCACAACTTTATACTACTTCATGCATTCATCCGTTCCCTTTTCATCCTCCTATATTCTAAATAATTTGAACTCAGGAATTTGTTCCAGCTGCCTCACCCACTAACATAATTTACACAGAGAACTATCCTCATTCAAAACCATAACCTTACTCTCTTATCTACGTTTACTTCAAACCCCTCCTTTTACACACCTAGCCAAATCTCTCTACCAATCCCTTCAAACTAATTCAGATTCGCCACACTAAAACAAAATCATCCGCATATTAATAGTAGGGCACCCTCCACTCTCTTTCATTCTCATCTACTTCTAAAACACCATCCCCTGCTACCTTCACCCCACCTCTGAATTCTTTTCCATAACCAATTTATATATATATTATATATATATATATATATATATATATATATTATATATATTAAGTATATATATATATATATAACTATATATATATATATATATATAATTATATATATATATAATATATATTATTATATATAATATATATATATATATAATATATATATATATTATTCTTTTTCATTGAATCAGATTTACCTTTGATATATTTCTTTTACAACCCAAAAGAAAAATAATCATTATTTTTCTCCGGCTCCGGCTCCAACTCCGACTATAGTTTCTGCACTGTTTGAGAATTGTGCAGTACTTTCTGGCAATAAATTTTTTTCCACGTACAAAAATATTTTTTGAAAAAATTTATGCCCAGAATCCGGTTCCGTTTCATACTCCGGCTGCGGCTCCAGATCCGGCGCTGGATCCGACTAAGGTTTCTGCACTATTTGAAATTGTTCAGCACGTCTTCTTGCAATAAACTTTTCACAAAAAAATATTTTATAGGAAACAAAATTATACCCAGGAATCCGCGCTCCGTTTCCGACTCCGCTCGGATCCACTAAGGTTTTTTGCACTATCTGGAGCATTGTTCAGCACGTCTTCCGGAAATAAATTTTTCATCTAAAAAAATATTTCTTGAAAAAATTTATAAACAGGATCCAGCTCTAACTCCGGCTCCGGTTCCGACTCCGGATCTGGATCCGACTAAGGTTTTTGAACTATTTGAAAATTAGTCAGAAAGTCTTCTGGCAATACATTTTTCAACTAAAAATTATTTCTTGAAAAAATTAATCTGGCTCCGGATGCGGCTCCGGATCCGACTCCGGATCCATCAAAGGTGTCCTGCACTATTTGAAAATGTGTTCAGCACATCTTCTTTCAATAAAATTTTCAACTAAAAAATATTCTTAAAAAAAATTCACTACCCAGAACCCAGCTCCGGGTTCGGCTCTGGATCCGGCTCCTGATCCGACTAAGGTTTCTGTACTAATTGAAAATTGTTCAACACGTCTTCTGGCAATACATTTTTCGCCTAAAAAGATATTTTTTGAAAGAAATTAATACCCAGGATCCGGCTCCGACTCCGGCTCCGGCTCCGGCTCCGAGTTCGGCTTCGGCTTCGGATCTGACTAAGGTTTCTGCACTATTTGAAAATTGTTCAGCACTTCTATCAATAAATTTTTCACAAAAAAAAAAATTTCGAAAAAAATCATACTCCGGCTCCGACTCCGGCTCCGACTCCAAATCCGGATCCGATTTAAGGGATTCTGCACTATTTGAAAATTGTTCAGCACTTCTTCTGGCAATAATTTATTCATCTTAGACAACTATCTCTTGAAAAAATTTATACCAAGGATATGGCTCCGAATCTGGATCCGGATCCGATCCGGACCCGACTAAGGTTTCTGCACAATTTGAAAATTGTTCAGTACGTCTTCTGGCAATAAAGTTTTCACCTAAAAATATTTTTAAAAAAAATTCATACCCAGGATCCGGCTCCGGCTCGGGCTCCGGATCCGACTAAGGTTTCTGAACTATTTGAAAATTGTTCAGCACGTCTTCTATCAATAAAATTTTCACCTAAAAATTTTTTTTTCGAAAATCATACTCTGGCTCCGACTCCGTCTCCGACTTTGAATCCGGCTCCGGCTCCGACTCCAAATCGGGATCCGATTAAGGATTCTGCACTATTTAAAAATTGTTCAGCAAGTCTTCTGGCAATAAATTTCTCGTATAAAAAATTTTTCTTGAAGAAATTTACAGCCAGATCCGTCTCCGAATCCGGATCCGGATCCGGATCCTTGGTCGGACCTGACTAAGGTTTCTCACTATTCGAAAAAATTGTTCAAGTGCGTCTTCTTGGCATTTAAATTTTTCTCACCTAAAAAATTAATTCTTTGAAAAAAAATTCATACCCAGGGCATCCGGACTCCGGCTCCGGGCTCCGGCTCCAACTTCGGCTTCAGATCTGACTAAGTTTCTGCACTATTTGAAAATTGTTTGGCACGTCTTCCTGCAATAAATTTTTCATCTAAAAAATATTCTTCTGAAAAAAATTTATACTATTGCACCGACTCTGACTCTGGCTCCGACTTCGACTCCGGCTCCGACTCCGGATCCGGATCCGACTAAGGATTTTGCACTATTTAAAACCTGTTCAGCACGTCTTCTGGCAAAAAAAATTTTCATCTAAAAAAAATTTTTCTTAACAAAAATTTATTACCCAGAATCCGGCTCCGAATCCGGCTCCCGCTCCGGATCCGGATCCAACTTCAGGGTTTCTGCACTATTGAAAATTGTTCAGCACTTCATTACTGGCAAATAAATTTTTCACCTAAAAAATATATTTTTCGAAAAAAAATCAAAACTACGGCACCAGTTCTGAACTTGGCTCTTACTTGCGACTCCGGCTCCGATTCCGGATCCGGATCCGATAAGGATTCCTGCACTATTGAAATTGTTAGTACGTCTTCTCGGCATTAAATTATTTCACCTAAAAAATATTTTTAAAAAAAAATCATTCCCAGGCTCCGGCTCTTGGCTCCGGCTCCGCTCCGACTTCACCTTCGGGCTCCCGGATTGACTAAGTTTC
>JABUQX010015566.1:22500-39411 GCA_015478945.1 Trachelipus rathkii | reverse complement strand
GGTTTGGCACCACTGTGTTTAGCACTTTATTATTGGGGCGGAAGAATATTATTATCTATAGCGTTTCAGGCGGGTGACTTGGGATCACTTTAGGTATTAACTTTGTCTCCCGACTTTCCCCTAATGCACTTTTGGATAATTTTTTTTTTTTTTTTTTGAAAATCAAGGCCCTTTAGTACGTCATAAGCACACAAAAAAATTAATAATGTATTCTAATAATTAATAGTTTTATTAAAGTTTAAATAAAGCTCATTCAGACTCACCTTGGAGGGGTGTCAATCGGACCATCTGTTTAAATTCCTTTTTTACAATAAATTTCAATTTTATATTTTAATTTTTTACTTAATATAATAATTGTTTATCATTAAATAAATTTAGTAATAAGTAATAAAAATGTAAATAATGAGTGCATAAATAAGAATAAAAATGTGGTGGTCCGATTCACCCCTCTCCGGGGACAAAATTTTGACACTTTTTGGGAATTCGTATTTTTCATACAAAATTTCATTTTTTATTTTAATTTTTACCTTATATAAGTAATATAAAAATAATTATACAATAAAAATATCAATAATAATGACATAAAATACGAAAAAAAACAATCGGGTCGATTCACCCATCCATCAATTTATGGCGGGGGAATCGGACAAAGTTAGGCCCGTGATTTAGCCACTAGTACGATTGGAACAAAAATTTACTTTGCCAGTTTAAAGCTAACTTACTCGAGTGTATCCACTGAAAAATAATTTAATCTATCCACAAAATTTTTTCATTTTATAAGTTAAAAAATTCACATTTTTCAAAGTGAAATTCTATTGAGGGGCATTTTGTTAATAATTTTATTATATTTTTTTAAACAATTATTAAAAAACTCTCTAAAATTAAAGATGATCTAAATAAAAACTTGTTGTACTAAGGCCGTGGCTATTAAATTATGAGCGAAAATTTTTTATTATTGTTTTATTTTATTTAGAGTGACCGAATCAAACTCTAAAAAAGGTGGCCCGGTCACCCGCCAACGTATTATATTTATATTATATATATAATATATATATTATTATATATATATATATATATATTATATAATATATATATATATATATATATATATATATATATATAAATTATATATATTATATATATAGTATATATGTATATATTATATATATAGATATATAATATATAATTATATTACTATATATATATATATATATGGCTTATTTCAATCTTTCGTTCTGAGTTTCGATATGCGGATTATTTCTGAATTTCATCGATATGATCGATATATTTAGTTATCGGGATATATCGATATCCAGCGATAATAAACAAAAAAATGTCTATTCGATTTTGCTGTAGGATTAAGGTTTGATATCGCTTTGTGCTGGCAAACTTAAATTTTTAAGATTATTTATTTATATTAGTGACTTTTTAATATTAATTTATTGGTCATGATACATATTTTATAATAGAATGGCCTTTAAAAAGCCTTCCTAAAGCATTTTCATTGCATTTTACAAGACATAAAGCAGGTAAATAAATATATGGCAAAATTTTTAAGGAAAATTACAATTTTTTATATTCTAATGACGAAAGATTCAAAGTAACTATGGCAAGTAAATCAACTACTATTTTTATAATATATATATATATTATTATTATATATATATATATATATATATATTATATATATATATTATATATATATATATTTATATATATATATATATATATTATAAATATATATAATATATATATATATATATATATAATATTATATATATATATATATATAATCATGGCCATATAGGGGACTCGGCTCGAGCCCCCTAAAAAGGAGTTTACCCTTTTTTAGGGGGCTCGAGCCGATGGGGACGAAGGGGGGATGTTTTCCATACCCCGGAGGGGAATGGTCGGAGGAACCCCGCGACACCCAAAGACCACAAGAGCGGGGGTTCGGAGACCATCCCGGAGGGGGGATTTAGTCCTACCCCGTCGTCCAACTAGAGGCCGAGAGACCCCGACTCCTACAATCTGGGGTGGTTTACCCGTGGGTATTCGTTAGTTTTTTTAAACACCCCTAACACTCGGGCGCCCTATTTTTTGCGTCAAAGTCTTTTTTTTTCTGTGCCATGCATATGCAACAATGTGTATGCCTTTCTGTAGGTGCTGTTGTTCTCTAGTTACATGATGTCAGCTTTAGACACTAAACCTATATATATATATATATATATATATATTTAATTATATATATATAATATATATATATATATATATATATATATATATATATATATATATAATATATATATATATATAATTATATCGATATATCCAATACTCGATATATCGATATAGTTCGATATATCGAATATCGAAGCTCAGACAAAAAATTGAATGTAATAAACTTTATAAATGTAGAAAAAAAGGGTAATAGTCAGGTTTAGGGTAATCCTATCAGATTTCGATATTTTAGAAAAGATAAATCGAATTTTGTAATATTTTCCCATCTATCAGTATGCCATGTTTTTTCAATTAAAGAATGTATTTCGAATGCATGGCAACGATAATTAAAGACAAAGAAAAGCCAAAGTGTTTCTATTTATTAACTTACATATACACAAATTAAAAAGAGAGTAAGTAATAGGCTGATATATATATATATATATATATATATATATATATATATATATATATATATATATATATATATATATATATATATATATATATATATATATATATATATATATATATATATATATATATATATATAAAGACGTGTTTGGAACAGAAGATATATAAGGAATTCAACTGGGGAAGAATTACGAAAGAAAAGAAAAAGGAACTTTTGGAAAGTAAAGTTCTCAAGAGATTGAGCTCTTGACGAAGTGAAAATTTTATTACACTAATTGAGAAAATTATTTTATTTTATGATTTTAAAAATTTGAATTGTAGATATAAAATATGAATTGTGATTGATAAATGGATAAACTGTGAAGTGGCATAGTTACTATTTTATGTGCTTTTTTGGACTCTTGGATTTTTTACTGAGGTTTCTTTTGTTTTACTTGAAGAAGACATTCAAGGATCAAGGATTTCAGTTTCATTTAGCAAAGGAATAAAAGCAATAAATAAAATATAAGCAAAAGTGTTGCGGGAAATTTAGCATCAGGATAATATAATCTTTCTGAGGTTTCCTACTGTATCATACTTTGTCTACTTGAAAATTCAAATCAAGGTTTTCAGGGCAACTTATTAGAGAAAATTATATTTCATTGAAATTAGATACTTGTGTAGGAAGAAAATCAACAGGGTAGATTAATAGAAAATTTGAGACCTCTGTGATTAAGAAGAGTGTCTTTAAGTAAGGACCCTCCTGATTTTACTATTAAGGTAGGAAGAGACTTACAAAGGAACGTATACATCGTAATCATTATCGACCTTTGAGAAGAAGAGAAGTTTCTTCAACTATTGTATTTACAAAATTTTTAAATTAAGTTTTATAGATATATTGTGATTTAATTTTAGAATATAGTTTTAGGGTATTTTTAGGGTGTGGTTGTTTGAGCGGGGTTTGGAGCTTGAGGTATTGGGAAGTGCCTCAGGTTGTGGGATCCCAGTAAACGTGCAGCCTAATTTAGTGTGGGAATAGAAGAAAGTAGAGTGGTGAATAAGAGGGTCAGGATTAAGGAGAGTAAGGGAGAGTAAAGAGATAGGATGGGCAAAAGAGAGTAGATTAGAGTGGGTTGTATGAATGTGAGAGGGATAAATGAGGATCTGAAAAGGGAAGAAGTGGGGTTAATGTTTGAAGAAAAAAGGTTGGATGTGTTAGGGTTGACAGAAACTAAGCTGAAAGGATAGAAGGAGATGGTCTTTGGAAAATTTAAGGGTAGGATTTCGGGGGTGAACGAGAGATGAGGGCGAGGGGGAAGCGCGCCAGTGGAATAGTTATGAGGAAAGAGGTGTGGGATAAGGGTAAAAAGTGTTTGCAAATAGGTGAATTCGAGAATAATGTGGGTTAAAGTGAAATTTGGGGGAGAAGGGGTTTTATATGCGCGTATGCACCAGTAAATGGAGCGAGTGAGGAGGAGAGAGAAAGATTTTGGAGTGAGTTGAATGAGTGTTGGGAAAGTTTCGGGGTAAATGATAAAATTTGTTTATTAGGAGATTTAAATGCGGGAGTGGGAAGAGTGGAGGTGGGGAGAATTATAGGTCCGTTTGGGGTAGGGGAAAGGAATGTTAATGGAGAAAGTCTGTTAGAGTTATGTGTTGATAGAAGATTGATAGTTGGGAATACTTGGTTCAAGAAAAGTGAAAATCATAAGTATACATGGAAGAGTGAGATAACGGGGGGGAGGGCGTTACTGGATTATGTGTGTATAAATAGATAGGATAGAGGCAGATTACTGGATGTAAATGTATTCAGAGGGGCAGGTAGGGGGTTATCTGATCACTATTTGGTGGTTGCTAGGTTAAGGGTAGGGGGAGAGGTAACGGTTAGAGAAAGAGAAAGTAAGAGGAAAATAGAAGTCATTAAGGTGGAAAAATTAGATGAGACGTTGTGTAAGAGCGAGTTTAGGAGGGGTATGGAGGATAGGTGGAGGGACGTGAGAGGGACGGAAATTAGGGATGTGGAGGAGGAGTGGAAGAGATTTAAAGAGACAATTTGTGAAGAAGCCAGAAGGATATGCGGAGTAAAAAAGGTGGGAGCAAGTAGAAGGAAAGGAAGTGAATGGTGGAATGAGGAGGTGAAAGATTTGGTGAAAAAGAAAAAAGAGGGAGGTCTATGTGAAATGGTTGGGGAATAGGAGAAGGGAAAGCTGGGAGGAATATAGAGGGGTTAGAGTGGAAGCAAAGAGGGCGGTGGAGAGGGCGAAGAGAAATGCAAATAATGAATGGTGTAGAAAAGTGACAGAAAATTTTGAAACAGGAAGCAAAATATTCTGGAAAGAAGTAAATATAAGAAGAAAGAAGAGGGAGGGGTTAGGGGAGAGGGTTAAGGGAGGGAATGGGGAATGGATAGAGGGGAAGATGGATGTGAGAAAAGATGGGGGGAATATTTTAGAGGATTATTGAAATGAATTGGGTGGAAGAGATGAGGAGGTTCAAGAGGTGAGGTTGGGGGGGAAGAGGACGGGAAGGAGATATGGAAATACAAATGGAAAGAGAAATTATTTTCTTAGGGCGATAACTTAAAGGAAAAAAAAAAGGAAATCATCCCAGGATCAGATTGGGTGTTTGAGTATTGGAAATGTTACAGACTGGGAGGCAGAGGGATAGAGGAATGGCTGTACAGGTTATATATATAATTTATGTTGGAGGAAGGAAGAGGTTCCACAGGTTTGGGAGGATGGTTGTTTGGGTCCCCCTGTATTAAGGGGAAAGAGGAGCGATGGATGGAGTGTGGTAATATATAGAGGTATTTTGTTTCTTTTGAGTTGTAGTAGGGAAGGTTGTATGGGAAGAATTACAATTGAGAGGGTGAGAGATTTAACGGAAGAGAGAATGGGGGAAGAACAAGGAGGATTTAGGATGGGAAGTGGGTGTGCGACTCAAGTGTTCACAATGAAGATGCTTGTGGATATAGGTATTGAGAGGAAAGGGAAGGTGTATGGGTGTTTTTTAGATCTGGAGAAAGCATAAGAGTGAAGAGGGGTGAATTATGGAGGGTGCTGGAGGAACATGGGTAGGGGTAAATTTAGGTAAAAGGTACTTTAGGGCCTTTATAGAAATAGCAGAAATGTTGCTGTTGAGAGTATTTAGGAGGGAGAGTGGAGATGTTTAGAGGTTGGAGAGAGGGTTGGACAAGGATTGTGTGATGGTCACCGTTGGGCTTTTCAAATTTATTTATGGAGAGTTGTCTGCAGATGGAATGATGAGGGACGAGGGGAGAGGGTTTGGAATGATGGATAGGGCGTGATAGACTTGGAAAGTGAACATTGATACTATTTTGCGGATGATACTCCTTGGTGGCGAAGGATTCAGAAGGGTTGTAGAATCTGGTACGTAGTTTAAAATATTGTCTAGACAAAAGGGTCTTAAGGTATAAATCCAGGTAAGAGAAAAGTTGCAGTGTTTCACCTGGAGAAAGAAGCTGACTTGTTTGGGTTAGAGATTAGTGCAGGAGGTGTAGTACTTAGAAAAAGTAAAGGTTTTCAGATATTTAGGGATGGATATTGAGGTGAAGGAAGGAGGGATGAAAAGAAGAGATAGAATCATAGGCAGTAGGAGAAGGGAATGAGAGATTGAGTGTTTGAGGGAATTATGGAAAGGGGGGATTTATCACATAAACTCAAGTTAAGTATGTTTGAAAAAATTGTGTTCCAGCGTTACTATATGGGTGTGAAACATGGGGGTTGAATGCTAGGTCCAGGGGAAATTGGAAGTGTTTGAGATGAAAGAGTTGAGAGCGGTATGTGGGGTTGGTCGTTAGTAAAAGAGAGAGGGATTAGGAATAGGGTAATAAAAAGAGAGATGTGATTGGGAAGATGGTTTGGTGGAGAAAAGAGCGGAGTAGGAATGTTAAGAGGTTTGGAATCTGAGAGGAATGGGGAGCGAGGGGGAGTTAGGAGAGTTGGGAGGCGGAGGGATGGAAGAGAGAGGGAAGGGGAGACCAAGAAGAACGATGGATGGATGGAATAAGGAAATGTTGGAGGAGAAGGAATGGAGGGGGAGAAGGTAGGAGTGTTAGCGAGAAGATAGAATGGAATGGAGGAGGTGGGGGTGAGGGCGAGATGAAGGAAATAGGGAAGCTGCACGTACCACTACCCCGCCTATCCTAACTAACATTAGGATAAAACCTAATAATAATAATAAATTATATAATATTTTTATTTATATGCTAGACAAATGACCATAGGTTTATAATGCACAGCAGTGGCCCGTAATCATACATGTCAGGAATCACTTCAATTTTGTGCGCTGCCGTACCGGACGTCATAGCACCACAGATATGGCATTCGCTCGCTCCCATTTGAACGTGCAGCAGTCTGTCATGCATGTACACAACCTTGCTGTATATTTTATAGCATTTTATGGAACATATTCCTTAGGTTAAAAAAAAACATACAAAAGAAGTTAAAAACCAACTTTATATATTATACTAACATGCCCTCAAAAACAAAATTTTCTAATGGTAGCAAACCAGTATGCCAGCCTGATGCTTTATCAAATTTTACATTACGCATACGGCAAAAATTTTATTTTAGAATGAAATTATAGCTATTTGTTACTTTTTAGTTTCATATAGAATGCTAATATTTTATAGTTAATTATGACGTATAGCTATACAGGGTAATTTATAAAAAATATTTCATTTTTTAATTTTTTTTTATATACCACTCATAACCAAAAGGCAAAGTTTCTTTCCTATCTCCCTTTCCGGTAATAGTAGTGCAGAAGGAGAAAAAGGGTGTTAAAATCTAGAATGATTTTTAATAAAATACAACATGATAAATTATTACTCTACCATAAAATATAATATTTATGAAGAAAATGAAAACGAAAAATTGTTTTGCTCTCTTTGGGAAAAAAAGTTACAGCCTCTCTTTTAAGTTATTGAAAATCTCCATAGGATTTCTCCTCTATTATAATTATTTTTTTTTTAAATCACAGAATATACTCGAAAAAATTAAAATGAACTACTTCCTCAATTAAGCTATAAAAATAACAAAAAATGATAACTTAAGTCTTTAGGGGAAAAAAAGGCTTGGTAGAGACCTTTTCAAAAGTTTAAATTTTTCCCCCTTAGCCCAGACGTGTTCCTTACCCTTATCAGTCCATCCCTAGTGTAAGGTAAAACTATTAACCCATAAGGATTTTTTTGTTATATCTAGTGTAGGCTAGATTTTTCTCCTTCTGTGTCATTAGGTATACCTAAGCCAAACTTCAAAATAAAACACTTGAACTAGAGGGCCTGAAATGAGGACCAATACTCTAATGATGGAATCAAAAATTTAAAGAAAAATAGTCTATTGAGAGTTTTAATAATACTTTGCCCAAGGCTGTAAACTTTTTTCCTAAAGAAGCGACGGATTTTAGTTTTTCCATTTAGTTCTTTATATATCTGTTTTCTTTTCCTTAGAGTAGGCCCTATATCCTGTGGACGGATTTTATACGAAGATCAAGAAGAAGGTGACATCACAAACTCTGACGCGACAAAGGACTACTAAAGTGTAACCACCGAAATTTACAACAAGTATATTTAATTATGTTGAGGTAACACAGATATCCGATAAATTACGCTTACAGAAGAAAAATAATTGATATCTGACTTTTGAGGATTACCCTAAACGCTGACTATTACCAATGGAAAAACTGATTATTTCTGTAAAAGGAAAACCTAGGGCCGGTAATAGTGGGCACCTAGAGGGGTCTCACCCCGATTATGAAATCACAGGATAACTCTAAAAAAAAATTAAATGAAGAACAGTTGAAAATACTACTCGAGAAAGGGGAAAGAACTACAAATATGAAGCCTCTTCTCTAAGTTTGAATTCCCCATATGATCTTTCTTAAAAAAAAAATATATATGTATATATTTTTTTAAAAAAAATTATAGGATATAGCGTACTCTATATAAAACAATATGAAGCTTAAACAAACGAAAATCTATTTAAGTCTTTAGCTGAAAAAGTTTTACAGCCTATTCATAGTTTAAAATATTAATATAGGCTTTCTTATAAAAAAAAAATTAGTAGGTCTTGTGCTCGTTTTTAGGGCCATAATAGTTCAGGTTATGATAGCATTTTTTAATTCTACATATATTTTTCTATGTGCCTATACCTAACAAACTTATATAACCTGAACTTAGAGGGCAGTAAAATACCAGAACCTTAACTTGATGGATCAAAAATGAAAGTCTATGGGAGTTTTAACTACTTTAAGAGCGCGTGTAACGTTGTTTTTTCCTAAGAGATTTTTGCTGATTTTTGTTTTCCACCTCATTCTTCTTTATATTTTTTTATGGGAACAGTTTAACATCGGCCGCCCAGGTGTGAGCTCTGGGAATCAATTTAGAGGATAAAACAATTATTCCATCTCTCTTCCGGACTTCCCCTAATACACTTTTTCCAGAAATATTTTTTTTTACCTGAAAAATTATTCAGCTACTTTTAGTTTTATCAGTGCACCATTTTATATATATGTAAATTATAATAATAATATTCTTATTAAAGTTTAAATAAAGCTCATTCAGACTCACCTTGAAGGGGTGAATCGAACCACCATTGAGGGGTGAATCGGGCCATCTGTTTAAATTTCTCTTCTTTTATGTATAAATTCCATTTTATATTTTAATTTTTAGTTAATATATAAGTATTTATATCTTGATTAAAAATTTATGTTAATGAGAGGTTAATATAAATGTCAATTATGATTACATAAAATAAGAAATAAAAATGGGTGGCCCAATTCACCCCTCTCGTGGAACAAATTTTGACACTTTTGGAATTTCGTTATGTCATATAAAATCCATTTTATTTTTTTTTTACTTTAATAAAAGAACTATTATATTAAATTAGCTATACATAATTAAAAATGTCAATAATAATCATAAAATAAGAATAACAATAGTGGTCTGATTCACCCATCATCAATTTTTATGGTGGGGTGGTGAATCGGACCAAGTTGGGCCCAGTTTGATTATAAAGCCCACTAATACTGTTTGGAACAAAATTTACTTTGCCAGTTTAAGGCTAACATACTCAAGTGTATCACTGAAAAAATAATTAAAAATCCATCCATAATTTTTCATTTTATAACAAATTTAAAAAAACTCACATTTTTCAAAAGTGAAATTTTATTGAAGGGCATATTTATACCCTAATTTTATTATATTTTTTAAAAAAAATATAGGAGACTTCTTTTAACAAGTAGTGATATATAAAATAAAATTTTTTAGATTTATACAGCTCCCGTGGTATTAACCAAGCAAAATACAATCCTTTCTTTTTTATTATTTAGAGTGAGTCAAATCACCCCTCTAAAAAAAAAAGGTTAAGGGTTCCCGGTGGGAACCCGGTCACCCCCGCCTGAACCTTTATATTCTGTGATTTTCATAAAATCGGGGATAGACACCCCTCTGAGCTAATAATTATTTTCCGATTTTAAAAAAAACAAATATCTAATATTTCCGCAGAATCTGTTGAATTCAACTATTACCTATGTAAGTTATTGACAAAAACTTGGGTGCTCATGCTTGTGGATTCTTGCATAGAGCATGTATATAGGTGATTGGTCCAATCTATCTGGCTTGACTGCGACCAGTCTTCGATAGGCCCATATGAGACTCCTTATATCTCTACTTTTATTATCCTAATGTTCTCATTAATTTAGGAGCCTAACATAAGTGCATTAAGATGTTATGGCATAAATGGTAGACCATAAATAATAAAGTAATGCGTAACTAATAACTAGTAAAAATCATATCTTAACCACTTTGGTCACTTTAACCATGTTATTATTAGAAACTCATCAATTAAGATGTCACAGATTGTCGTTTATCACCGTATATACAATGTCCAAATTTTAACGTTTTCTTTGTTATTTATTCTAGCTAATTAAATGTGTTAAAGAAATACATTTTTGCAAGTCAGCACTACTACCCGTGGATACAAGCCAACTCCTAAATGACCAATGACAATAACGCGAAGCCGAGTTGAAGCCACATTCCTGTGGTTTGCCATGTTTGTTAAAATAAAATTTTGTACCCAAAAATATAACTTAAAAGGGTTACTCCCAAATTTAAGGAGGAAAGCTAATCAAAATAAGATTTTTAAAAAATTCCATACACTCTTATGAGAGGACTATGGAAATTCACATTAAGTTTGAAATAAGAACTTTCGTAAAATTCATTTTTTATTTAATTCAGCGATATATTCATCTTTTTCAATAGGTTTTAAGTTGAAATACCGTTATTAATTGAAATCTGCTTGGATTCAACGGAACATACCTCTCCTTTCTGTATAAAGCCTTTAGTATGTATCTAGCTGGTCTTGATGCTCGCGCACAAATAGTCTACTAGATTAGATCACCGTTTACGACATAAAAATGTAAAACTACAGCGTTCCATGGTGAGATTCTGTAAAATATCTTGGATTCTTCAAAAGAAGGAGCCAAGCTAGCGTGTCGATTGTTTGATCCAGAAGGAATGACCAGTTTTTTCCCCAAACTGGGTAATGGGCAATACATTTCTTAATTTGCTAGCCAATTTGACCAAATGAAAAGCAAACCGCAATTTTTCATAACGTCTTAAAACGTCGTTTCGGGTGTTTTCCTGTGTCTGTAATCATTTTCTTTTGTATTTTAATTTTTTTAAAACCTATGTTTTTTGAGTTTTTTGACCCCTTTCGATTAAAATCCTACATTTTTTCCGAAATGATTTCAAACTTGAACTATACAAAGATGAGCCCAGGCTAGAACGCATCAAACCTTAAATATTGATTTTTTTTGGAAACTCTCATTTATGACGGAATTTCAAGATGGAGATTTCATGTGGTTACTGGAAATTGTGACACTTTTTGCCATATTTTTTATGGTTTGTATACCATCAAACGAAATTTAACGGAGACATAATATGATAAGTCAGGGGAAAGATTATCCTATATTTATATTATATATATATATATATAGTATATATATATATATTTTATTATAATATAAACATATATATATATATATATATATATATATATATACCCTTATATATATAATATATATACCTATATATATATATTATATATATTTTGGGCGGGCTGATGATAGGAAATGCTTAATAACAAACTTCTTCTTCTAAAAATATGTCTTTATTCTGCACTCCATAGATACCGCTCCGAAATACGATCTCTCCCTATGAATGACTAAAAAAACAATAACAACAATAAATTATATATAATAAAAAATAGTTTTAGGTATAGGATTAAAGAGAAGGGTATTTTGAAATGTGTTAAACAAAAATAGCCCTTATGCGGCTTGAATATAAAGACCAACTTTGAATGCGGCCGTTTGGTTAATAGGCCTTACAATATGGGAAATTTCTTAAGTTTACTAAAATAATAAAAAATTCTTCGATAGGGGGTTTTAGAATATAAGGAATACCGGCTTATGCATATCCGATATTCTAAAATCAGTACATACAATAAAAGAAATGACTTATAAAGAACTATAATAAGAGGCATTAGTTTGTAATTACATATCTATGAGGAAATTGTCCAATTACATATCTATGAGGAAATTGTCCTCAATGATATGTAAGAAAAACGACATAATAAAGAATTAGCAATACACATTATCACTGTATGGTAATTACACCTTCACGCACCTTTAGGATAAATGTAAGAATCACTTTTAGTTAATAACAGAAATAATGTTGCAGCAGTTAGAGACGCTCTTGATACGTTGAGTTCAAAAATCGGAAGAGCGAACAAAGTATTAGTCACGGCTTTTGCAAAAATTGATGTTGCCAGATAACAAAAACTACTTTTATTATGTTTAAACTGCACTAACATTATATTGTTTTCAATATAAATTTACTAAATTACATATATGTTAATACAGTATTAGGTTATTAAAAATGATTTTAAGACCGACTTCAGAACCCCCCTCCAGAGGTAGGGGCAGCAGATTCTTTAATCTAGGTAACGACTCGGCCAACGAATCTGTCTGCCACTCCTCGAACTACGTTGAGTAGAAGGAGGTATTGAAGCAGAACGGAGAGAGGGCCCGGAAGGTCGAGCTGTAGGCACATTCGGTGCAGGTGTGGCTATATCGCGTGTACTAGCACGAGTACTCGGACGAGGTTGTGGAGCTGAAGTTACCTCATCTGGTGTGCTAGACGGTTGAGCTAAAGCTGGATCTGGAGATAATGGTACTAAGGGAGGTGGCGGTGAGATAGTAGGAAGAGAAGGGGGAGGTGAAACAGGAATGTTGTAGGTAGGAGTCGTGCTGAAAGGGACTGAAACTGTTCTTGGGAACAATTCCGAATCCGGAGTATCAGGAGGATTGGACTCGAAGAACGCTGGCTTAAGACGGTCGATTGATACGACCTCTGTGCGTGTGGGACGTTGAATGGTAAAGAACTTCTCCTTCCGAAGTAACACAGGAAAAGGTCCATCGTACTTCGGTTGGAAAGCAGTGCGGTGCGAATCATGCCTTACAAAGACATGTGTGCATGTAGAGAGGTCCTTAGGTACGAAAGAATGCACTTTGTGGTGACGAGTAGGAGTCGGTCTCCACGACGAAGCACAGCGCCTTAAGCGGGTTAGATAAGATAATGGGTCAGCAGTAGGAGACGGAGAAGATTGCGAAAAGAACTCTCCGGGAAGCCGAAGAGTGGAACCGTAGACAAGCTCTGCCGCAGAACATTGCAGATCCTCTTTGATGGCAGTGCGAATACCTAGCATTACCAACGGAAGAGCGTCTGTCCAATGTTCCGGTTGTGGATGAGCAGCCAAGGAAGCCTTAAGCTGACGATGGAACGATGGAATCGTTCTACAATTCCGTTTGCTTTTGGATTAAAACAAGTGGTATGAATCTTTTCAGAACCAAGGAGGCGCATCAAATCTCTCCAAAGATAAGATTCGAAGACACGTCCTTGATCTGTAGTGACAGAGAGAGGTATGCCGAAACGAGAAACCCAATGCGTCATAAAAGCTGTCGCAATGGACTCCGAAGAAGCAACAGAAAGAGGAATGTGGCTTCGAGTCCATCCTGAGTGTGGTGAACCGATCAGTTACAAAAAGTAGAGGGTACGCGTTGCCATTAGAAGTAGGAGGGGAAGAAATCGGTCCTTAACAACCTAGGTCCTAATGTGCATACCTATTATCATAATTACCTGATCCTTGGTGGTAAGCAAGGAGCATCCGTAAAGAAGGGTCTCTTTATGGTGCCTCCTGGACTATAGAGACCGTTCGACAGGAAAGTATCAATTTGCGGTCCTCCGCTTCAGTCCCTACTCCTCGGCCACTTTGACGCCGGCCACATTCATCAAGCGTGCTGGAAACCCAGCTTCCGCGTATTAGCCCTCCGTATTTGCTGCAGGTGTCTGGCTGAGAAAAGTGGATTATGTAAGAATTGATGGAAGATGTCTTTCCTGTCAGAGAAGAACCGTATGGACCGTAAGGCATAGCCTACGAGGTCCTTAGACACAAGGCGTCATAAAATAAAACAACTTCTTAGCCCTTGATACACTGGCGAAGCAGTGTATCATCCCACTCTAGTCGTACAAGAAGAGTTAATGTGGGGTCGATGAATTTGCCCTTGGAGCATGTGCCCATAGACAAATTCACATAACCTCTACTGATGGCAAATAGGAGAAATCAGACGTCGAATTCCACTGCGCGGTAAAATGCGCGAAAAGTGCGGCCATGTTGGATTTAGTTTTTCGGTCTGTCTAATCTACCTCCCTAGAAGATTCATGTCGAAACGTCAGTCGGTGCGATCCTGGCGGCAGCACCGTATTCAAGCGGTGGACGTGCCCCTTCTCTGGCACGGAGACCACAATGCCTCGTTGTGCACGGGAAATCATCCGACGACGTAATTAGGTTTGTGATCACGTTAAGATCGTGAAAAATCTCGACCCTTCTATGAAGTACCTGAACAGTGACGGAGTAGCTTAAGAGTAACCGCATTCGCCAGCCACAAACCCTTCACCCTACCAACAAGCACACAGCATATACCGAGTCTTTCGGCAAGGGATACCAGAAGCTTTGAGCGACAAACACCTCGAGTAAAAAGGCCCCATAAAGGGCACCGACACCACGTTTACAATTCCTCACAAACTTAACTGCATCGGCAAGACGAGACCACCAACAAACTAATCAAGACAACCAGTACTGCGAAGCAAGCTCGACATTTGAAACATTACGCCGTTGCGTGCAGAGTTCACCCTTGAGGCGAGTGGCGCACCAAGACACGTGTCGAAATACACCTGCCAGCAAGCCTAGGCCTTCCTTGAAGCGTCAAAAAGGCATCTTTCTCATCGCCACCCACTCCGCTCACATCCACAAGGACAAACTGTAACTGGACTGAACACCCCTCTTACTCTTGATGTCACAGATTCAAGATGCTGTAAAGTGGACCAGCACACAGACCACACGTTCGGGAGCAAGACCACCTGAACCGACAGGAAACAACTCCACGGTCAAGACCCAGCAGTAAAAGTATCCTCTAGACATTACCCAAACGTAGATTGAGCACACGCAAGCACTTACATTATTCTGCGATCACGGCTTTTACGCGCGCAGACAGACCGGCGAAGGCCACACGCACGAATTCCAAACATCCAACCACCGATCCGGAGAGTGCTTATAACACCCTTCGGGGAGAAGAGAGAAAACAGTACTGGCCCACACGACATTGGAGCCACATGATCCGTCACCACCTACCACACCACACCTTACTCGACCGAAGATCATTAAGTCGCATGTCACCAAACGACGCCATCAGTTATTCATAGCGGCTGCACACGACAAAGCAGGCAACCAGCACGCAAGATGACTCCACCAAATCGCTCACCACTCAAGGCGAGATTGACACCTCTGCTACACGAACAAAACACGCTCTACGTATCACAAACCCGCAAGACACCTCAACAGAACAAACCACCCAGCCGACAAGAACAACAAACACGGTAACCCGTCCAACGACCAGCCAGCAACCCCCAAAAGAAACGTATAAGTCACACACAAACACACTATCTCGAACCACGCGAGAATCCAACCCAATGCGAGCAACATCGCACAACAAATCTCGACAACAAGCCGACAAAGGAGCACTCCTCTCAGCACCACTCATAACCTCAACCACACATAAATCAAACACAGCGCGCCAGATCGACACACACAAACATATCAACACAAACAGCGCGGGGTCATATCTTAAACTGTCCATCAAGCGGGGCGATCACACGCAGAAAATCTATCTTCTCGACGCGCATGCACACTCATGCACACAACACATAGCGAACACCAACCACACACATTAATAAACGCAACACACACTCATTGAAACCACAGAAATGGTTACGACGCCAACATCCCGACGACACCAAAAGTTAAACAAGGACGAGCAACCTAGAGAACACATCCCAACCTCGACCACACGAGAACAACGACACCGAGGGCTAGCGCAGATCCAGGTGAGCTAATGTCGAGGCCATCAGAGCCGCATAAAAGTTCTCCCGCACATTGGTCTCCAATCACCGAAGGTATTATGGCACCATGTGAAAGAGGTTGAGCCCCAAGCACTCTGTTAGGAGGGCGCGAACAAACACACTACAACTACAACCAACACAACACACCAAAATCATCTAACACTTCACATCGCACTCAGAAACAACAACACACGGCCTCCTGAAGCCCACTTCGAGCGTCTTGCGCATGAGGCGCCACACCAACACCTACGAAGAACCCGCGTACTAAGAGCAAACCACACCACAGCCACGAGCCGAAGTTAGGCAAGGAGACGCACCACACAGACACGGTCTCCGACCCCACCTATGGCACCCGACAACACCTGCGAGTCACACCACATCACCTCGCGCATATCAAGACACACGCGATATAACAACAAAAGAGCCAAGAAGACAAACACGCGAATCTTTAGACAAGATCACCGGACAAAATCCTTGCCTGCGCCTAAACAATCATTAACAACAGACGAGCGACAGAGCAGAAAGCGATCATGCAGACACACAGAACACACACAACAACCTAAGGCACGGAGACAGACTACCACGAGCCACAGAAACACCATGAGGCCAAATATACAAAACAACAGACAAGAGAATACAAGAAGACCCTACTTAAGAGAAGCACCACCAAAACGAACCACACCGCTCACAGTGTCAAACCGAATCACACCCAAACGCTTCTCGAGAATATCTTCACACAGACCGAAACGAAAAATCCGCGA
>JABUQX010015566.1:5000-17500 GCA_015478945.1 Trachelipus rathkii | reverse complement strand
AATATCATTCTTCCAAATAATCGATATTTTTGTGATATCGATTATAATATCATAGTTTAAATAATCGATATTTTTGTGATATCGATTAAAATATCATACTTTAAATAATCGATATATTCAGTATATTGTTGTCATTGTGTTATTAATAATGTATTTAATTTTGACCGCATTATTGAAGCTTATTTGTAATAATAATATAATTATTTCTAATGATTAATGTTTTGTAATATAAACAAAGCAGTGTGTTTGCGTTTTCCTTGAAAATTTTGGTAAATTTAATGAAAATGAAAAATAGTGTTTGTAATATAGGCTACCCCTAGGACTGAAATTCAGTTTTTGACAAAAGTTTTTTGAAAGCCTAGGGTAGTTGTAGGCCTATATATTTTTTAATTCATATTGGTGACACAATATCAGGTATATTTATAAGCAAATATTTTAGAATTAAACATTTTTGAACAAAATGGACAAATTTATCAAATTTAAAAAGTTGAGGTCTAATATAAAGACTCGAATTACTAAAATAGTAAATAAATTGAATGAATTGAAAACTAATGACAGTTTGGGTATTATTTTTTGCAAATCTCAAATAAATGAAATAAATAATTTGATGTTAAAAATCAAAGAAATAGATGAAAGAAAGCATGATTGATGTTTTGATGGAATCTGAGCTTGAAGGCCTAAATATGGACTCTGAAATAGAAAGTCAAAGTGATTATTATTTAGAATTAGAAATTAAATTAAGTGTTTTTAATGAATTTATTTTAAGTAAAGAGACTGTTAAAACAGAACCTAATATTTCTGATAGTTTTGTGGAAGCCTTAAATAACATTGATCACACTACTAATGTAAAATTGCCCACAATGAGTTGTTCTATTTTTGATGGAGATTTAAATAAAATTAGTTTTCAAGTTTTTTTTAAATCAGTTTATGAATATTGTTGGAAATAACCCTAAACTTAATGATTCTGTTAAATTTATGTACCTTTTAAGTTTTTTGAGGGACTATCCTTTAAGTATTGTCTCACATTTATCAATCATACCTGAACATTATAAAGTAGCATTAGAATTGTTGAAAGCTGAATATTTGGATGTAACAACTATAACAAATGACTTGTTTGCCTCTTTGATAGCTATTAATATAGAATCCAAATATGATAAAGATTTTTTATCCTTAAAAAATGCATTAAATAAAATCAGGGCTATTATTTACGATCTTAAAGTGCATAAATTGGATTTTACAATCTCAAAGAGTCCAGGCTGTTGTTTGTTGTCACATATAGTAGTAAAAAAGCTACCTAAAGTATTTTTGAAGGACCTGATAAGAAAAGTAGGGCACAATTATCCTGATATTAATGAAATTCTTGACAATTATCAGGATATAGTTAAAACCTTAATTAGTACTAGTTCTTCCTCAGAAAGAACAGTAAGTGCCAAACTCAAAAGCAAAAATACACTTGTTACTACTCAAAAAGAAAAAAACATCTCAAAATAATGCTACAAGTAAACAGCATTCTTTGGCAAATTTTCAAACCTCGAGTAAAGTAAAAGAGGTTGAAAAAAAGTGTAAATTATGTTCTGGGCCTCATTCTTTAGGACTTTGTCCTGTTTATAGCAATTTTGAAGGCAGAATTAATAGAGTAAAAGAGTTGGGGTTATGCGAAAAGTGTGCTGGCAATCATCCACAAGCACAATGTTTTGGTAATAATAATAAAATGAGGTTTCCGTGTAAATGTGGAAGTAGATCACACATACAACCATTGTGTAATGTTAATAATAGTGAGGGGGTAAATACAACGACCAATCATTGCATAACTTTTCATCAAAGTTTAGAGAATGAATATATTCCGCCCACCACTTCTTTAAATATGGTTTTCAATGGTAAAGAAAAAGGCTTTCAGATGTTTAATCGATACAGCGTCAAGTAGATCTTATATCTCTAGAGAAGCTGCTGAAAAGCTAATATCTAATATAAATAGTCTTCCTATAATAGAATATGAAGTTCAAACTTTCATTGGTTCTAAAATTAAAAGGTTTCATCAAACATTGATTGGAGTCAGAGTTTTTAAAAGAATAGTTTTCATTCCTTTTCTAATAGATGATGAATTAAATATAAATTATAAAGTAGATGGCATTCCTGATGTTATTAAAAATATGAAACTTAATGGTTTAAATTTTGCAGATAGTAATTTTAATGATTCACATGTAAATAGTCATATTAAAGTAGATGTTTTACTTGGTATAGAAATTATAGACTTGTTTCCATCCTTTCAGACTGTACCTTTGCAAGGTGGTCATTGTTTACATATTTGGCAATTAATATAAATTAATTTCCAATAGGTAATATTTTATAATTTTTTAAGATTCCTTTTTAGTTACACGTTTGGTTGTGAAGCCAGAAAAAAGTTAAAAAAGTTAATAAATTCATCAACTCAGCAAGTAAGTTTAGAAGCAAATAATGCTGTAATTCATAAAATTGATTCTGAATGTAATAACAGAAGGCTGAATTTACACAAGATATTTTGTTATTGAACCATCCAAAAGTATCAATCCATTGAACAGTTTTTGGATCTGATATGGACAATGAGTTATTTTTTTGGAAAATTGTTTAGCCTTGAATCATGGGCATTTTCAATAGCAGAACGGAGGAAATTCTGAAAACACTGTAGATAAATGTCAGGTTCAATTATTAATCAGAATAATGATTTTCAGAGAGACAATCATTATCATTGTAAGTCTTCTTGTGTATTATGATAAGACAAAATAGAACTTAGTCCTAATAATTTAAGAACATCTTCTAAATATAGCTAATAGAGTGTTTAATAAATTAACTCAAAATAATTTAATAGTAAAACAATAATGGTTTTGAAGAAGCCATTCAATTTGAATGATAGAATAATTTGAAAAAGTAATTATAAAATTTAAAGGATGCTTCAGATAAATTAGTTAAATATTAAATTCTATTCCTCTCGACCAAATAATAAGGCAATCAGAACAAGTAACCACTAAAATAAGACCAGTTTTTAATTGTTCACTTAAAAGTAATAAAACTCTTCCATCTTTGAATGAAGCAGCTTTACAGTGGTTATTTGACCTCCATGAATATAAAACTATTACAAGCTACTACTTGTTGTGTCAGAACTAATCGTACTGTGATGTGGATGACGCGATTTGTTAAAACAGGCGTTTTTGATGTATGTTGATTAGGTTTTAAAAGATGAAGTTTGAAGTGGACATGAATAGGTTCACTTTCTTGTGGTTTAACAACGGGCAATTAGAAGCTTATAGGTACCTCACTTTAATATTTGGGTTTACTTCTTCTCCATTTATATTGCATTATATTATGAAATATCATGCTTCTAAGTATCCACATGATAAATGTACTGAAATATTATCCTCAGGCTTCTATGTGGATAATTTAATATTTACAAGCATGCAAGAAGAAAGGATAGATAGTAGGCTATAATCATTCAATGTAGTAAGAAACGAATGGAAAGAAGGGGGTTTATCTTTGAGATCTGTGGAATAGAACCCAACTCGGAGCTTTGCGTGTTCTATAAGTCAAGGAAAGAAAATACTCCTATTGTAGGAGCATTTTTCCTAGTTGTTAATGAAAAGATCTTGGGAAATATAGTTTTCAATGTGGTGGGAGACTGAACTGTATGATATTAATTTAAAGTAGGGATATCTGGAGAGAGAGTGATTTCAACTAACTCAATTGTTGTTCTGAGATGTCCAAGCTTTTCAATCCTCTAACTTTGCTCTCCTATTTTGAGTTAGGGTAAATTGTTGATGAGAACAAGTGTGGCAGCTTAATTTGCTTGGGAATGAAAGAGCTGCCTTGAAGAGAATACTGAAAGAGTGTATAAACTGCGCAATAACTGCGAACATCTGGATACGATTGCAATACCCTAGGAGGGCCTCTTTTCATGAATGGGAATTAAGTATAGCGTTTTACACTTTTTTGTGACAGTTCTTGAAAGTCGTTTCATGGATTGTATGTTATGAGTGGATAATAGATAATAAAAAAAAGCTCCATTTATAATTGCCTAAAGCCAAGGTACTCCCGCCAAATAGGCCTAGGGAGTTAAGATATCCCATTCCTTGGAAGCATGATCGGGGGTTATTTTTGCCTTGAAAAATGCTTACCTATATTTTGGAAGTCATATAGTAATATTTATTTTGAATTCATTAATATTGCTGTGGATTCACAAGTAGTTTTGAGCTGGTTATTAACCAGACAAACCATAAGTAAACATCTAAGTTTTTTAAAAAATTTAGTAATAAAATGAAATGATATTTAAGAAGTTCATCAGTAAGAAGTACAAGGTAAATGTGTACTAATTAAATATGTAAATACCAGCAGAAAATCCTGCGTTGATTTGTTTTTAACTAGGGTTATTTAACTTTTAAAAAACAAAGAAATATATTTGCAACTCTGTAGAGTACTATGGTTCCAGTTTCGGTTAAACTAAATGATTATAGACAATTGCCAAGTATCCTATGTGAGTGTACCACAAAGAATCTTACCTCTGATTAATAGGTAAAATAAATATTGTAAAATCTCATGTTATTCGGGTATTTAGATTAAGTAATGATCATGCTATCAGAAAAGTCTTAAGTAATCACTGCCAGGAATTTTTTAAATGGCTTAGTAAATAATTAAAGTAAATATAGATACCAGCAAAAAGTCTTGTAAGGTATTGGCTTTAAAATAAATCAACTCAAATCCTTTGCTAATTGAAATTAATATTTCTAAATGAATATAAACAGAGGATAAAAGTAACCTTCCTTGAAAGACATCGAATTCCTCCCCTATTAGTTTTGAACTTGAAATCTTTTTCCTGACGAAAAAGGGCTATTTAAGAAGTAAGGGCAGGATTAATAAGGCTCTTCTTAATTAGCTTACTTATGAACAAGCTAATCCCCATATAATTGGGAAGAAATTCATGGCTTTACATTAGCTAATTTAAATAAAATAGCCCCATAACAAGTAAAGCCACCTTTGGCATTGGTATACTCTAAATTTATATCCAGATAATCAAGGTGTGTGGATACCATTAAGAGGTAGAGCGTGCAGTAAGATCTGTGTTGTTAGAATGCATTACATGCAAGAAGTATAATGCTCTTTCTTACAGGTACCCACGTTTCACTGACATACCTAGAACACACATGAATCTCATAAAACCTTACCAACACACAGGTATTGATTTCACCTCTCATGTATATGTCAAAAACAACACCTCAAAGTTAGAGAAAATGTATATCTTAATTTTCACTTGCTTAAACATCAGAGCTGTACACTTAGAACTAGTACCCTCATGAACACCTCTGACTTTCTGTTAGCCTTCAAAAGGTTTTATGTTAACAAACTTTTAGTATACCATCGTAATCTATAGTGACAATGTTTATATTTAATAAATGGGTGCAATATAATAGAAGAAGTCCTTTTTAATTTACCCAATTGCTTTCAAGGAGCGGATTTTGATAAAAATCAGAATCAAACATTGAAAAATTAACCTTTTTTCTCCATGGCAAGGTAGCCATTGGGAAAAAAAGGGGGTAATAAAATTAATTGTAAAACGTTCTGTATATAAAGTGTTTGGAAAGAGTATAAAGTTGACCTTATTTTGAGCTTCTAACCATCTCTGTCTGAAATAGGAAAATGCCACTATTCCCAGACCCCTAACCTAAGATCTGGTACCTCTGAGTTAGAAGGCAAATACGCCCAATTGAATTTTTTGAAAGTCATGTTTAATAGTAATTTAATATTTAAAAGTAATTTTGATATAGAATATCAGATGGGCAGTGCACCCAACAAGGAGGTACTAGATTCTACCCTCATAAAACAAAATGAACTCTATGAAGAGTTCAGGTGTTTGTGGCATGAGGAATATCTCCTAAGTCTCCGGGAACGGTCTAGACACTTGTTTCAGGGTATTTGGGAAGATAAAGTAAAAATAGGTGATGTGGTGCTAATAAAAGACATCAATAAACCACGCCCATTTTGGAAATTAGGTAGAGTGTTGGAACTTATTCTTGTTGACGATGATAATATCAAATCAGTCAAATTAAAAACAGGTTCTGGTGAAAGTTCTGGTGAAGTAGGATTGCATTCAATCAGCAACCTTTACCCCCTCGAATTAAATACAGGAGGTGGTAGTTTATCAAATGTAACACCTTGTACCTGTAACATCCGTACAGGATAGACAAACAGGGCTAACAAGACCTGGACCTTCTGGAGAAATAATTAATAAGAAAGCCAATAACAAAAGCCTATGAAAAAAGAAAAGCTGCTCTTAACCAGAGGCCAGTTTATGCAATCCAATTTAGCTGATCTATAAATTAAATTGATAAAGTAAATTAGTAAAATTGGTTTAGGGTAATTTTAAGGTAGATTTAAGGTATTAATTGCAGCAACTCTATTATTATTAGAAAGGTATTAAAAAGAAAAAAAAAGTAAGCTAAAAAAAAAAAAGATAATGATTTTTTTAACTAATGAAAAAATAATATTAAAGCCAACGCAAGCACACAGCTAAGTAAACTCAAAGGTAGGGTATTGATTGCTTCTTTTTGAAGCAATCCTCTGCCCGGAGTGTGTGAAAAATTATTCATGAAAATGTACATTACATTTTTCGTCATTAAATATTAAACCTCAGTAAAAATAAATCACAGTAAAATTTCGACTTAAATATTGCAGTAATATTCATCCGCCAGGTCACATGACACCAACGCGGTCAGTATATGAATTTCCAGTATAAAATATTTTTCCAGTATTTGAACAGTATGCCGTTCTTACGTACTTAGTCAACACGTATTGTGTATTGTGTACTCCGTCAGTATTCTGCTAGTAACTTGTCAGTATAGAACTAGTATTGTGTATTATGTATTTAAAATACACTCCGTTTAGTAACTTAAAGTGAAAGATAAACAATAAGTGTCTTTTTCTTTTTATTAATGTTAATTAAATTGATCACGGCAGTTTTCAATAAGTTATGCCACTTCGATCACAGCTTCTTTAAGACGGTTAAAGTTAACTTGTATAAAGTTTAAGTTAATTAAAGTAAGGATTAACGAGTCCTTTAAAAATGAGAGGAAACCCTTTCAAAAACCTTTGGAAATTCCTATCCGTAATAATAAATCATCATCTTGTCATAATAACTGTCTTAATTAATGATAATTTAAGTAATTGTTCTCCAAAAGAGTATTTAGGAAGGCCTTCCAATCGTGTACTCAAATAACTTTAATGAACTTCGGAATTCGTCAACCGGAAGAACAATTATTAAAGGTAAATATAGTTATCTATTTTAAATATTATAGTACTTTAGTGTAAAAACTAAAAATAGTCTGGTGGCGTCAAGAGCCTCTTCTATCGAAAATTATGCAAAAATATAATTTTTGAAAATATATATATATATATATATATATAAGAAAATCCTATTTGAGTTTTAACAACTTTGAGAGGCTGTAACTTTTTTTTCTAAAAAGAGCGACGATTTTCATTATTTATTTTTTTAAAGTATATCTTGTGATTTTTGTAAAAATCGGGGAGATGGGGAACACCGCTCTGCACTCCTATCATGTTTTTGGAAATTACTTTTTTGGTGTTCTAATGCCACGTTTTTACTATTTCTAAGAATATTTATCTATATTTTATTCGTAGCTTCATTATGGTTTCTGCAATGCCTATAGGGTCTATAAACCATTGGTAGGGGGAAACAACAAAAATAACATAATAAAAATAGGCAAATTATAACCGGTAAAATGTTAAAACCAAATTCACCACAAATCCACTCATCAAGCGAACGATTCTTTAGATAGACTATTTGGGCCTAGAGAGTAGAGATATGGAGCATATCACAGCCACGGTAAAAGTTACAAAACAGCTTGGTAATTAAGCTGTGATCGTTTGTTTGGTTTTTAATTTTTTTTAATACTTAACTTGCAAATTTAGTAATGAACAACTTAGACAATTTAGTTCTTTAATTAATTAATTTAATTAAATTCATTACTGATCTCGTAATTTGTAGCACCCCAAAAAAATTATGAAAAGTATGTTATGAATTATCTGATTGGTTAAATCGATGTAATGCCAAATGTCGCTTTCTGACGGATTCTTAATTTTCATTGGCTGCTATTTTTGATTTTAAAATAATTGGTTATTCTAGTAATTTCTAAGCTTTTTCAATTGATGATGCAATTAGTAAAATTAAAATAAAAATTTCTTAAATATCACGTTATACTTAATTTAAAGTCATTATTGTGTACAAAATATTTTTTTTAACATAAAATTGAACTTAAAATTACAAAAACAATAATTCATATGAAAAATAAAAATAGAGTATGCCTTCGAGAATGATGCCGTTAGAAAATCCTTAGTTTCCAATTTATAGCACTGATTTAGCATACATGGTTACATTGCTGCTAACCTTGAAAATGATTTACAATTTAATTTAAAAACATTACGCAATGCACGAAATCCGGAGAATTTTTGCTTGACGAGCTCCAATGTGTATAAGTTATAATACTCGAGAACTTATTACACAATGAAGTTTTTTTCAACCAAAATTTGGGAATAATTCTTTTATCCTTCTATAATAATTCAGCCATGTTTATAATTTGACGCTTTACTATATCATAAACTTACAAGAAAAGGTATAAAGTTAGATCAAACAGTTTATCGCATATGCAGACATATTTTGCGAATAATTGTACGACAAATGTTCCAGGTTGTAAATTTTTTATACTAAAATGCAATGAAAATTTGTTTTAACAGTAGGTAACGATACCTAGACTTAGGAAAAATATCATATAGAATATTTTGTTGCATTTTCTGCATTCGTGTGTGGGGGCGGGGAAGAGGGTAAGCGGGGAACACTGATGGGGGAGGAGGGGAGGGGGGGAGGGGGAGGGGGGGGAGGAGGGGGTGGGGGGGGGGGGAAGGAGGGGGGTGGGGGGGGGTAAGGGGCGGGGGAGGGGTCATAACGTAGGTAACGATACCTAGACTTAGGAAAAATATCAGAAATAAATATTTTGTTTATTTTATGCATTTTCAGTATACGTAAATCAATGAAATTATGTGTGCTAACTTTACATTTATTTTCAAGATGTAGCAAATGAACGTTCATGTAATAATTACACATTGGTATACCAGTACTCAATGTGTTATTGCGGTGTGCTGACATGGAGAACGCCTGCAGTACCAGCAGCAGCGAGGCCGAGGACATGGAGACGGCGGCTACTACTCCAGAATCTGTGATGTAGATGATTATACTGAAGGTTAGGGTCATTAAAGGTCAACCAAGTACAAAGCTGCTCGCATTGTAAAGGTGTGGCTGCAGGCCAAATCGACAGACAGCCTGGCAGACCCAGCTTTCAACAGTGAGAAGGTGCTCATTAATCTCTTCTTGAGGTACAACACTGCAATGCCGTCCAGCGCCGCAGAGGAGCAATTGTCCTCCCTTGGCAAGGATATCTTCAGAAGCCAAGAGGAGTTTCATTGTCAGATGAAAAACTTTTATTTTATTATAACAGTTCTGTTTATGAATGGTCGGGAACATACAAAGGCCCCAGAACTGGAATGTGATAAGTTCCTTGTTAAACTATTTTATCTTAACTTTATATAAGAGTAAAATAGTTACAACATTGGTAACGATGAAAAACTATTTTACCATACTACCTCTGTAGTAAAATCACATAGTCTAAAGGAATTATCCATAAATGAAAGGTACCAAGATTTTTTATTAACAATAAAAAAAAAAATTTGGATTTCTCGATTTTTTTCAATATCGTTATCGCAAGTTTGGAATTTAGGATTTATCGAATTTTTTATACTTCGGTTTACTAATCGCATTGGCGATAAATTTATCGCTAGTTATCGAATATCGGTTATCGATGATGAGGGATTATTCGTTATCCGATTCTATTGGTTAATCCGTGATAATTTTTTTTCGCTATCGTGAGTATAACAAGGGGCCCCCTGTATTCTGTTCCGCCGTACCAATATAATATATATATATATATATATATATATATATAATAATATATATATATATATATATATATATATATAATATATATATATATATATATTTATATATATATATATATATATATATATATATATATATAATATATATATAATATATATATATATATATATATATATATATATATTATATTATACCCGTATTTTTTGGCCACCTTCGAAGTGCGCCGCAACCGATCGCGATCTACGTGTCTCCACCCCACCCCTTATTTGTTGGGCCCTCTATAGCCCCCCCTTTAGGGGTGGCTCCCTGTGTTTCGCACGTCGAACACAGTCCAGTGTTAGCTCTCCCTTTTTTTTGATGTTTTGGTCATTATATTTCAGCCTGATACCGTATCAAGGCACCGAAATTGACCTTTCAAAAGGTCGTAGGAATTATAAGTTTGGGAAATAAATCGAGTTCGTGATTCTGTCAAGTACCTGCGAATGTACCTGTTGTTTAGGGACTGTCCTAACATGAGGTCATTATGTATCCTTGTCCTGTTATGCTATCTTTCTAACTTGAGTTCATTTTATTTTCAACACACACACACACCCCCCCCACACCGTACACCTACACACCACCCACAAACACAGGCTACGTATACACACACGACACCGTTAGCTACTTATACCACACACACACACACGCCCACCCCCCGTTAGGCTATTTATACACACACAATACAGCCCTTAGGTTTACTATATCACACAACACCCAAAGACACTTACGTCACACCTTACACACTACCACAACACAAGCACACACATAGGACACATCACAAATACCTAGACACAACACCCGCCCATATATACACCACAACCCACCTCACAACTCCGCCATAGATACATACACCATCCTTAGATACATACACCACCCTAGCTACACCATACAAACTTATACACACTAGGACACTTATACACACATACACCCACCATAGACACTTACACTCACCCATAGACACTTACACTTACACTCACACATACACACACACCAGCCCTAGCTCACACCTACACCTACACCTACACACACTATGACACTTATAACACACATTACAACCAAACCAAATAGAACACCTACAGCCCTCCCCATAAGACACTTACACTCAACCATAGACACTTACACTAAACCATATACACTTACACTCACACACACACACACACACACACACACACACACACACTCGATATCTTATGCCTCTGCTTTGATGCCTCAACTTTGATGCCTCAGCTTTGATGCCTCAACTTTCATGGCTCAGCTTTATTGATGGCACCTATTTTGATGGTTCATCTTTGATGGTGCCTATCTTGGTGGTTCAGATTTATTGATGGTTCAGTACATTTTGATTTTTTTTTTTTTTTTTCACATGTCACCACCCGCTCACGGGCAGAGCCCTTTCAAGGAGGGGGTATATGAATAATAATCATTATCACTACCATCACAATCACCGATCACTTTTACCATCATTAATAAAATTGTAATTATTCACTAGGCCCTAACTAACAAGATCTTCATCATTATCCCTATAAATGATTATATTCTACTGAACAAATATAGAAGCTTCCTTCCTTCATTTACCTAGCTCCGAATCGCTATTTCCTCAGATAATATCCCATTCTTCTTCAAAAACATATATTGTGTTGATCGCTGATTCCTATACATTAATGACTGAATATAAGTTTTAACTCCACGACTCAATTTTTTTGTAATGATTTCTTAATGCAGATTTGATTTTGTTCGCTTTCTTTTCACACGTGTAGAATCGTCAACATCCTGAGTTTCCACGTAAATTTACTAAGAGGTACATATCCACAATTCTCCAGCAACTATATGATGAGCAGACCGCTTTTTTTGTGCCAAGAAAAAGATGCAGAAACAGAGATGCGTCAAGAATACACGGTTTTCTCTTGATCATAAATATTACATAAAATCTTCAAAATTTCGGTTTGACTATTAAAAATACGTTTAAATTATTCAAAGGTATATGCGGCCTAAAGTTTTGTAGCTCCACTTCAAATATTTTGAAAATAATTTTGTTTCATTTTATTTATATTTTTCCATTCTCGTAGAGTAAATATAAATTTCAGAATTTAATTTTTTAGATTTAAAATATGTTATAATCTTTTCAGTATACTTCATTTTGCAATCATTTACTTCTTCTCAAATCTTTAGATCCTTACTGAATACGGTCTCTTAGATCTGGAACTCTCTTCCTTGATTCAAGTCTACTTCTTCTCATTGTCTCTTCCCCTCTGTTTTTAATGCATCCACTCTTGACAGCAGTTGATTGATGGTTGCCAATCACCGTAAGGAGTGTCTAGGGGTGTTCTATGAGTATTCTATGAGTGCCAGGTGAGTGCCAATGAAGTGCCAATGAGTGCCAAGCGAGTGCCACATAGTACCAACTGAGTGTCACATAGTGCCAACTGAGTGCCACATAGTGCCAACTGAGGGCCACTTTTTTTAAGCCTTTTCT
>JABUQX010015565.1:75000-79894 GCA_015478945.1 Trachelipus rathkii | reverse complement strand
ATTTTTAATTATAGCCTTAATAATATATATATTATAATATATATTATATATATAATATGAATATATAATCATCATTATACAATACTATAATCAATAATTCATACTACACGCTATACATCTTTCTATTCCCCAAGATATGAGTAAGGCAAGATATGTATTGAGTACGTATATTATAACTATACTATACCATATATATACGATAACTAATTAAATAAAATAGTTAAGATAAAGTAAAATGAATAGCAAGTAGTAAAATATGAAAGTACCTCAATGTACTACTTATTACCTATATATATATAGCCGGCGAAGATTGGTGAAATTCATCTCTTGGAATGTTTGTATATACAACATATAAAATGTAGTTATGAGGGTAATCATTCGGGTTCCAGGAGGGAGGATTAAAATCCCACCCTAAGGCTTGCAATCAATGAGTGATCCAGTATTTATATAGAGGGTAAGGGGAAAGTAATTAAGTTAATTATAGGGGATATAGTGAGTTATCTTCGATGTGTTGTATCGAAAGATATCACTTAATTGACTATTTCTTTGGCGTGCGTCAATAGTAGGGTGTCGTATTCCTTGGGATATCGATAATGGGCTTGATAGAAGCTATTCTTGGGGAAAGACCATAACCTCTAAAATGGTGCGTAGAAAGTGGCTAAAAGGAGTGTGGATAATTACTCTGTAGATCTGAGTATACACTCCTGTTATGCAAATGATTGGGACAAAATGGCAGGGCAGATATATCTCTCTGTATTTTACGGAATTACTGGGACTTTGCAACAGGCGCTCCATAACTATGGCACTTAATAAGGCGAATCATATGTGTGGCAGGCTCTTCGTTTCCACGTGATATGGTAGGCGTTTGGCTCGCGTTAACGCTCTACCGAATAAATCAAATGAGTATGTATGATGATAGGCAAAGCGTTGTGTTCAAGATAAAATAAGATGTAGTAAAGTGATTATTTTTACTTCTATTAATTGCGGAGTGAGACAGGGATTGCTCGGTATGCCATTCTCCTTCGGCAGTCCAATCTGTATAATGGTACTGGAGAGATTTTATGAACGAATCACGCACGAACTAGGAACGTACTCAATGGATACCGATTAATAATGATGGGAGGAATAATTACATGAAGAGGTGTGGAGGATTAATCGCCGCAACCTACTCGTATATTGAGGATGAATTCTGGTTCATTTTGTGTGCCGAATAATCTGAAGAGAGTTTGAGAGAACTAGTAGAGGGAGATTTGTTAGGGTGTGTAAAAGAAAGATTTGAAAGTAAACGTAGATAAGAGTAATGGTTAGGGTTGTGAGTGTAGGACAGACCTTTTCTTCAGCTCGATACAAGTTAATGTTGGATGTGTGAGCCGCAGAACTGGAAAAAGTGTCTGAAATTTAAATTACTTTAGGATATAGTGACTTGCAAAAGGGCAGGGTCAGTATGATTTTCAAGATAGTGTATGATAATGACATTCAATTTGTGAATTGGCAACTAAGGTGGCATATGGGTGCAGTCATCTAATTAATCGTACTTTGGTGTAAATGAAGGGACTTGTAGGGTGTGTTGAGATCCGCAATCTCCACACTCAAACACTTCTCTAAATACGTTCATCTCATTTTATTGCATGCTTTCTTTTCACACCTACGGTGATCGTAACACGCCACAGTAAGATTGTCATCTGAACAGCAATTGTAATTTAAGATCTAACTCTTATTCCAGACCATGTCCCACTACTATACATTAAACACGAGTAAACAACATACCTCATGTGAGACCCTTAGCGCACTCAACACCTAGTCCCTTACATACACCAACGATTTTATTGCACCAGCACCCTTAGTGCCATTCACAAATTTTCTACTACAGCACTCTGCATCATCCGCTCCCTTTTCAATCAACATATCGCCAACCATATTTAAATTCAGACAACTTTTTCCAGCTGCTCACATCCAACATACTTTACAGAACTGAGGTCTGTCCCTCAACTCACCTAACGCAATTAACCTTACTCTTTTATCTACGTTTACTTCAAATCTCTTTCTTTTACACACCTACAAATCCTCTACTAGTCTCTGTCAAACTCCTCTGTTACAGATTCGCCACACAAACCAAATCATCCTCATAAAATAGGTAGGGAATCCTCCACTCTCATATATTTCCATCATTCTAACTCTATCCCTTGTCACCTACCTCTAATTCTTTCATAACCTCATCCATATACAGATTTGGATTGCCAAGGAGACATACATCCCTGTCTCACTTCCGCTATTAATATTAAAATAACCACTTTCCGACTCTATTTATTCTACACACGCTTCACTATCGTCATAGCATACTTTTGATTCTATTCCGGTAGCTTACCACCAACACCATATCAATAAAACCTGCCATAGATTCCCTATTATCCATTAACGCCTGTTGCATTCCCATAAATCACTAAATACAAATTTATCTCTTGCTCCTCATTAATCCAATCATTTGTTTCAATCTACGATTGATCCACACATCCTCTACCACTCTAAACGCACCTTGTTCTTGACCAATCATTAGTTCTTCAGCCATTCGACGCACTCTTTCGACAAATAAGCATATATATCTTCCATACAACCATCAATAAACTAATTGCCCTATAATACTTAAAACACTTTTTCCCTTACCCTTATATAAACGGTACTAATATTGACCTCCTCCAATCCTCGGAACTATACCCTTCATAAACGTTTTGTTATACAACATCCATTGAATCACCATCTCGCCTATATATATATATATTATATATATATATATATATATATATATAATATACTATTATATATATATATATATTAGATATATTATATTATATATAATATATATATATAATAATTATATATATTATATATATCCTACTATATATATATTATAGGGCCTATAAATATGGTTTTGTGAGGTGAGATCTGAAGAGAGTTTGAAGAGGATTGGTAGAAAGATTTGGAGGGTGTTTAAAAGGATTGGTTTGAAAGTAAACGTAGATAGAAGTAAGGTTATGTTGTGAGGAAGGACAGTTCTCGGTGTGAAGTTTTGTTAGAGAAGCAGCTGGAACAAGTGACTGAGTTTGAATATTTAGGATATATATATGGTTGGATCGAAAAGGGAAGCCGATGATGCTCGAGTATAGCGTAGGTAACGTTTTGTGAATTGCAGGAAGGAGGCTAAGTGCAATTAATCCTTGGTGGATGTTAAAGAGACTAAGTCTTGAGTTCGCTAGTGTCTTGCGTGATGGCAAATTGTTACCTGTGTTAATGTTAGTTAGTAAGAAGACTATGGTCTGGAATAAGAGGTATAGATCTCAAGTACAATGTGTTAAGATGGACAATCTCTTAGGGGCGTGTTAGTGTGAGAAAAATTGATAAAATGAGGAATGAACGTATTACACGAGTTGTTACATGGTTAATGAAAAAACGGATAAATGTGAGAGATAAATGAAAGTAATGTTTAGAAATGGTTTGGTCATATGTGAAGGATGGATGATAGTGTTGGATTAGCGGATGTAATAGGTGGTGGGAGTGTGTGCTTGAAATCGAGCGCTGAAGAGACCTAAGAAAAAGTGGATATGAGTCAGTACAGAAAAGGAATGTCTGGAGGGAATGAATTTTGAGTTTGGCAAGGGCGAGAAAAAAGTGCATAATAGGAGTAAATGCAGGGTTTTGTGAGGGTGTATGGTTGTGGCAGAGATCATCCTGGGTCAAGAGAGAACCTCCACATCGTGGTGAGGAATGCTACACATCGCACACGGCCAGCCTGGCCGACTGGCCATGGCACCGCCGCCCGGGCTCCCACCAACGCAGAGCCAGATTCCACAAGAAACTTATACCACAATTCGCCTGTCAATGGCGGATCCTCATCCTTAACTCAACTCGACCGCACCAATCAAGGTCTATAAGGCCTCTGTGGCCAGTAATAAGACCCACAACCCAGCGATAACCGACCATGCTTAGCACGCTCAAGTAATTACGTACAGATCCACACCTATAACGTGCAACACTACACATCCCGGCCAACATAGTGAAGCGGTTCCCGCTCGCCCTTCCCGTGGACTGAAAAAGGCTCTAGGTGGAGCGAGGGAATGTCCATCTGGAAGTTTTTCTCGTGCACTCGGTTCCCCTAATAGTATAGTAGAAAGGGAGGTAGTGGCTGCGGCTTTTCTTTCGACTTGTGTCATATTCTTTCTACTATTCTGTTTCTGGTATATGTTACGCACACCTTACCCCAGTCTTGGGGGAAAAAAGGTGGTTGATGTATAAATTATATATATATATATATATATATATATATATATATATAATTATATATTTTATATTTATAAATAAATATATATAAAGATATAATATATATAGTATATATGTATATATATATTATATATATAAATGACATACTTTATATTCATAATCTGTTTTTAATTGATATGCACTTATAAAAAAAAAGATATCAACCAATGTAAAATGACTAAAAAGAAATATAAAAAATATTGGGCAAGTGGGTAAGAAAAGCCAAAAGTATTGCAAGTACCTACACAAGTACCCGATGGAGTACATTGAAAGGCTCAAGTACAAGTACAGTACAAGTATACACGGGTGGTTTAGAAACTGCAAGTACGAGTACTCCAAAAAATGTACTAAGTAATATTCCACAAGGAATAACAAAAAGATAAAGAACAAAAAAAAAAAAGAATGGCTACTTAAGTACTATTTTGGTACTAAGTACTTGTACTTGAACAATATTCTGATATATAATTATATATATATATATGATAGTTATAATTATATATATAATTATATATATATATATATATATATATATATATATGTATATATATATATAATATATATATAGTATGATATATATAGTATA
>JABUQX010015565.1:60000-70000 GCA_015478945.1 Trachelipus rathkii | reverse complement strand
CAAGAGGCAGAAAGATTTGTCAGTAGGAGACCCAAGAAGGTTAGCGCGCGTTTGATGAATGTCCGAATGATTGACAAAGAGTATAGTTGTTATGGTAATCTAGAAGAATGTTAATGAAAATTAGGAAGAGAGGGATAGGAGAACGAGAATTTTTCACCCCCGCATACGCACTGTCTCTAGCCCTGAATGGCCAGAAAACAAGTACGATCGAACCATGGATTATGAGGAGAGAAAGATTTAGTCGAATAAGGAATGAACCTGCTCATCTCTTCAACGATTACAGCTGCCACATTATCGGCAGAAGCCGAAGCATCAGCAGTATCGAAGCATTCACATCAGTTAAAGTTAGTGTAGAAGCAACGCAAGGAACCCCAATCAGCCGATCAAATTGCTCAGAAAAAACGACGTAGGGCAGGTGGAAGCTGTTTTGAGAGAAAGTTTAAAATTAAGAGATATAAAGTTGTGGTCAGATTTACAAATAGGAGCGAAGGTTTTGTATTTATAGAGAGAAAGACTAGTTGTGCAACATAGGTCAAGTGTGTTCAAGAATTTGTTTGGGACGATCGGCAGAATTGTGTGTGGGTTTTCTTTATTAGTTGCTCCACTCGTTTAGAATGCTAAATGATTCGGCTTCCTCCACCAAAATCAGTATGAGAGGACCCAACCATTCAGTGTTGTGTACATTGAAGTCCCATAAATAGAGGACCTCAGTATTTGGATGAGAAGATATAACAGTCTCGTGAGAAGTAGTAAAGATATTAAAAAAAGGCGTGAAATCTGTTCTGTTAGGAGAACAGTTACAGAAGCACAATATTCATAATATATATATATATATAGTATAGTATATATATATATATATTATATTATATATATATTTATAGATATACTACTATATATATATATATATAGTATACTATATATATATATATATATAATATATTATATAATTATATTATAGTATATATATATACTATATATATTATATATATATATATATATATATACAATGTAAATATTTCCCCAACTTTTACTACTAAGCATTCTTTTAAACATTTGTCACATCTCTTTTCTTGCAAAATTAAGTTTACATGTTGTAAGAAATGTAGCAAACTCCAATCGTTTTGTCATATATCAAATATATCACTGACATTAATTTCTGAACTTTACACTCAGACTAAGCATGTCCGGCGACTATAAACTTTCTAATGATACTGAAGCGAGTTTTGTGAATATTTCTATCTTATGATATATATGACAAATAAATGATTTATTTTAAAATATCACATATTGTTCATTCCCATAAAATATCGAATTATTCTTCTTTTTTTTTTTTTTTTTTTTTTTTTTTTGTGTGCCGAAATATAAACATTAAGCGGTGGTCGGTTTAGAGCCTTCCTAAGTTTAGGTTATGATAAGTTTTGTTAAGTATACACATACTAAATCTGTGTATACCTAACAAATCTTATCATAACCTGAACTAAGAGAAACATAAACCGAGAACTAACCTATACGGATCGTCGATGCCGTAGACCTAAACCTAACCTAGATGGACCTACATTGCCGTAAAAGGTAGATCTACACCTAAATGGTTTGACTTTCCTTATATATATATATATATATATATATATAGTATTATATAGTATATATATATTATAATATATATATATATATATATATATATAGTCTATCATATATATATATATATATATATATATTATATATATAATAATATTGGCAGCGCTCCGAAAGCATCAAACATGCAATGTAACAAAATACTATAACAGCTATAAGAAATAAATAACATTTTTGATTCAGCAGGCAATTTCATCATATGAAACTTGAAAAATTTATTTTATTCTAATATTTATTAATAACACTTATAATAGTTATATTATCTAAGAGCTGGCATAGCGTAACGCTTCTCTTAACCTTTCTATTTCTGCGTAGTACTACGAGAGCAAGAGTTTCCAAATATTGTTTTTTTATTAGGGCTCTGGAGAATGTAAATTTTATTTTTATTTCCTTTTTAGGGGGTTCGAGCCGAAGGAGGGAGAAGTCCCCCCCCATCGTCCCCCAGTTTGTGCTTGAGAAACCCCGACTCTGTTCATACTTTCTGGTTTACCCTTGGGCATAAAATCTTTTAGTTAAAAAAAAATCGACATTTGGGCAACCTTAACGTTCTCTCGTAGCGCTGGAGCTCCTTCCTTTTTCTAAAAAAAATGATCATTATCATACAGATTTTCAAACATTTTTACAATTTTAAATTTTTCAAAAGCGTTATTATTTTTTTTTTTTTTTTTTAACAAATTTCATGGATGAAAATGTCTCCTGATTAATTAAATTTTTTTTTTTTCCTTTCGCATGTTTTAGTTTTTTTGTTAGCATGCATGTTGCTTCGGGAGGCTGACTATATATATATATTATATATATATATATATATATAATAATATTATATATATATATATATATATTATATATAGTATATAGTATATATATATATATCATTATATATAATATATATATAAATATATATATAATATATAATATATATATAATATATATATATATATATATATATAATATTATATATATACTAATATTATATAGTAATATATATATATATATATATATATATAATATATATAGTATATTATATTATTATATATATAATTATATTATTTGTAGTTATATTAATTTTTTTTATTTTTATGTACGTAATTTTTTTTTTTTTTTTTTTTTTTTTTTTTTTTAATTATATACGTACATACCAAATTGCGCACACTTTTATATAAAATCGATCTCTGAGAATCGCGAAAAAAAATTCGATAATCAAATTATATATTATATATATATACTACACTAACTATATATACTCATATAATATAATATATTATATATATATATATATATATATATATAATATATTATATATATATATAATATAATATAGTTAATTGTCTTACTAGAAAAATATATATATATATATATATATAGGTCAGCTTCCAGAAAGCAACATGCACGTAACAAATATTCATAACAGATAAAAAAAATAATATAAAATTTTTATTAATCAAGAGAAATTAATTTCTATGTATTTGAATAAACAAAATAATAACAATCTTGAAAATTTAAAATAGTTTAAAGTGTAAGAAAAGTTGGATGCTATTACCGTTCTGAGAATACGAAGATGCTCGAGTACTCCGATTGAGCACGCAAAGGTGTCAAATGTTGAATTTTTTTTTTCTTTTAACTAAAGAGTAATCCACGGGTTAAATAAAGACGATGGACATAGTGGGTTTTCTCGCCTACGGGGATCGACGGAGGGGACTTCGTCCTCTGTCCCTTCGTCGGCTCGAACCATAAAAAGGATATAAAAAGAAAAATAACATTTTCTCCAAAGCGTAAAATTAAAATAACTATTTGACACTTCTGCTCTCTGTGAGAGTATGCAGGATTCAGGTGAATCACACATAACACGCTTGCCAGGATCTAGATTATATCTAAGATTTAATAAATTATTGAATAAATATTAGAAAATAAAATAATTTTTTTTTAAGTTTGCATCGATGAAATTGCTTGCTAAAATCAAAATATTTTTTTTTCTGTAGCTGTTATATTTTTTTAGTTACATGCATGATTGCTTTCGGGAGGCTGGCCAATATATATATATATATATATATATATTAATATATAATATATATGTATATATATATATATATAGTAGTATAGTATATATATTTATATATATATATCTATATATATATATATTATATAATATATATGATATATAATACTATATATATATATATATATGGATCATGTCGATTATCTGCCTCTATATCGATTGCATGGATTCGAACACATTTCATAAAAGTGAAATTAAAATTATAGAGCCAAATTTAGAAATATTATTCAACTATTCAACCTTTAAAATATTAAAAATAAAAAGTTTAAATCTATGTAAACTAACGTAACTCAACATAATCTTACTTAACGTATCATAACCTCACTTAACGTAATTTATTTTTATATTTATAATTTATTTCGCTTTGCATTATTTTTAAAAAAAATTTTTTAATACGATTGGCACCATGCGCAAATTTTAGTTGTTCGATAACGTAGGTTTTAAAAAAAATTGACGGGGCATGTCGATTATCTGCCTCTAGTTAAGCTAAAAGCAATTTTTTAAAATCTACGTAATCGAATAAAGTGTAGAAATCTCTCTTGATGCAACAATGCCTTGTTTTTTTTTTTTTTTTTTTTTTTTTTTTTAACAGTATTGAGTGAAATAAATTATAAATATAAAAATAAATTATATTTTATGTACGTTAAGTAAAGGTTATGTTAGAGTTTACTTAGTTTACCTAAATTTAAACTATATATCTATATATAGTGTTAAGTAAATGTTATGAGTTTAGTTAGTTTAAATAGAGTTGAACGTTTTTTTTCTAATATTTTTAGAAGAGTTTGAAGCTGTTTATACAAAAGTTTACAGTTTTGACTTTACGATTTTGAAAAGGTCAATTTTAGAAATTGTTCGAATTATACTATCGATATGTACTATTGGAAGTGGAGGCAGATAATCGACATTGAAACTCCAAATTGACTTTAAGCTTAGATTGGAAGCAGAGAACCGACCATGAACATATAATATACTATATATATATATATATATAATATATATATATATATTATTATAATATATAAATAATATATAATATATATATATTATATATTATATATATATATATATTGCACTTTTTAAACTCCTCCAAAAATCCCTAATCAAATATCGAGAAAATCGCATGAACTCTGTCGTGCGCCTGCAATGTTACGTGTTAGCTAAAATTCCAATAGAAAATCGCGAAAATAAAACTGTGGCCTTTTTTTATATGTAATTTTTATATCTTTATTCTGTATAAAATTTTCTTTTTTTTTTTTTTTTTAAAGGGGCTCGAGCCGGACGGAGTGACAGAGGGGGACGAAGTCCCTCCGTCGTCCCCCGGTGGCCGAGAGACCCTGACTCTTTCCATCTTTGAGATTTAATTTTGGTATTTCTTTAGTTAAAAAAAAAAACTTTATTGGCAACTTGAGCACTATTGCCTGAATAATCGAAAAGTCGATTACATTGTTCGTTCGATATATATCGGTTAACTTTCTGTCAATAAACAAGTTCTATATAATATAATTATATTATATATAGTATATATAATATATAGTATATTAATATAAATATAATATTATATATATATATATATATATATATATAAGCACATATTTTTTCCTCAAGGAGACTTGTACTTTAAAAAAAAAAAAAAAGGGTAGTTATATGCTTTATATCGAACGAACAATGTAATCGAATTTTTTTTCGATTATTTCAAGGCAAAAGTGCGACAAGGTTGCCAATGAGTTTTTTTATTTTTTTTTTTTACTAAGGAATACCCAGATTAAATAGCAAAGATTTGAAAGAGTCAGGGTCTCTCTCGGCCTCAGCGGGGGGACGACGGGGGGGACTTCGTCCCCTCTCTGTCCTAAGTCGGCTCGAGCCTTTCAAAAAATATATATAAAAATAAATAAAAAAATTAACATATAAAAATTAACATGATAAAAAAAAGCAACTTGTGGAAACTTTCGCGATCTTTTTTTTGGGTTTTAGCTAACACCGTGACACTGCTGGGCTGCACGAGCAGATTTTCTGCGATTGTCGATATTATGAAATTTTTTGTAACTAGTTTTGGGGGGGGGGGGGGAAAGGGAAAAAGAAAAAATGTTGTATAAGGAATATAAAACTATATAAAAAAGTATATAATTAGTATATATAATATATCATATTATAGTATAATATATATATAATATATATATATATATATATATAGTATATATATAATATATATATATATATACTATTAGAATATATATATATATATATTATATATATATAGTATATAATATATATATATAGTATAGTATTATATATATAATATATTTACTTATTTATATATTTATATTTGTATATATTTACAGAGTTTCTTATATTATATATATAATTATATATAATATATATATTATATAATTATATATATATAATTATATATAATTATAATATATATATATATATTATTAATATATATATATGTATATAAGTATATATATATATATATATATTATTATAAAGTATATATATATACTATATATATTATATATTATATTATATTATATATAATATTATACTTATATAATATATATATATATATCTATAATATATATATATATATTATATTATATATATATAATATATATATATAAGTTATATATATATATTATAATATTATATTATAATATATTATATATATATTATATATATTATATATATATATATATATATTATATATATAATAATATATATATAATATATATAAATATTATATACTATTATATATATATATATATATATATAATATATATATATATATAATATATATATATATATATATATATATATATAATAGTATAGGTATGACGGTATAAGTCGTGGCTTGCCTTTTTGCAAGTTTCTGACGAATATCCATACTATATATATTTTCGCAAAATTTCAAGTAATCGATATTTTATATCGAATAATCATTAAATCGGTAAAATTTTGAACAGTTTTTCGTATCTCATGTAGGATGTAGTCATAGTTTTCCGGTTCTAGTGTATATTTTTCAGCTTAACAGAATGCGATTTTATTTGAGTGAATTTTGAAATTAATACTGCACAAAATATTGATACTCAGTGAGCTTTGCGGATGAAAAATGCAATAGCATATAGGTAAACTACTAGTTTAAGGTAACGTTGATTTCTAAAGGTTAGGAGGACAAGTATAGTAGAGGAAATCTAACCAAAAAAAAACAGGGTAATTGTTACCCAGAGGGTTGTCACCCCCGATTTTTATGAATCACAGGATATACTCTAAAAAATATAATAATGAAGATAGTGAAAAGAACGAAATTTGTGTCTTTAGGAAAAAAAGTTACAGCCTCTCAAAGTTGTTAAAAATCCCGGCATTTATATATATTTAAACGGAGCTTCGTTCGTATGTACGTTTAAAAAAACAAAAATAAATGCTTTTTGAAAAAAAAAAAAAAAATCTGGGAAAAAAAAAAATTTTTTTGTTGGCGTGACGTCATACTGTGAACGTGGGGTTTGCCGGTAAGGTCTTTATACTCTGGTCGTCACAACTGCGTATATTACAGAAATGGCGGGAGTATATATATATATATATTATATATATATATATATATATATATATATAATAAGTATATATATATATATATATTATATATATATATTATATAATTAATAATATATATATAATATAATATATATTATATATATATATAGTATATATATAATATTATATATATATTATATATATAATATATATATAGTATATATATCGTAGTGTTGTATAGTATTTTGGAATCTGACAATATATGCAAAAAAGCGTTATGAAACTGACAACCTGACAAGACAAGGGAATAGACTATGCCAAATAATATTTTTTTCATTTTTAAGTTATCTTGTTTAAGTGTACATGTCTTTTGAAGACTAATAATTATAATGTATATTTTAATGATTAAAGTGCTTTTTTGGCTTTTTTTGCAATCTAACAATTTAAGCTTGGAACAAAAAAGTTTTATACAATCTGCTATTTCATGTGATGGTTTACTAAACAACGAGAGAAATTTAACTTTTATTTTAGGTGATGGAAATCATATTTTTCGCAGAAAAAAATTTATCGCTTCCTGATAGAAGAGATGAATGATTTAAAATTTTTTTTGAAGCCCTGCAAAAATTTCAAACTTATTGAGGTAATATTTAAACTATATATATATATATATATTATATTATATTATATATATAAATATATATATATAATTATATTAATATATATATATATATATATATTATATATATATTATTATATATATATATATATATAGTATATAGTTTATAGTGCCAAACTACATAAACCTACAACAGGCCATAATTATCTTTTCGGCAGCTAATAAACAGTCTATTAGTAAAAGTTAGGGCTAGTTTTACGGCATAGTGGATCAGTAAAGTTTAGGGTTACTTTACGGCACTGAGTCAACGAGCCCCTAAAATGGAGTATTTACCCTTTGGGGGTCGAGCCGATGGGGGACGGAGGGGGAGATTCATACCCGGAGGGGATGGTCGGGAGGAACCCGCGAACGCCAAGACCAAAGAAGCGGGGGTTCGGAGACGGCATTCCGGAGGGGGGGATAGTCCGTAGTCCAAACCTAAGAGGCCGAAACCCGCTTCCTGACATCGGGGCGGACTATCCGTGGGTATTCGTTAGTGATATACCCCAAAAAAACAATAAATCCCAAAAAATGAGTTTTTGGGACATTTATTAGCAACAATCTATTCGTACTCTATAAATTTCAAAACCATTTGGGCATTTGGATTTACTATATATATATATATTATATATATTATATATATATTATATATATATATAGTATATAATATATTATATAATATATATTATATATATATATATATATATATATATACTATATATATTATAGTGAAGAACAAAGCGTAAATTACGCAACTTTCTGACGTAACGTCAAACGTGACCGCATGAAGAGTCTGACGTTGGACTATGACGTCACGCGCTTCAGGTATATCTACATACGAACGAAGCTCCGTTGGAATGTAAATCTTTCCTAAAATCCCATACGACTTTTCAATATTGAATCGATCCTAGGTTAGGTCTCATTTCATCAGGCCCTCTAAGTCAGGTTATGAAATTTGGTTAGGTATACACAGAGAAGATCTATGTATACTTAACAAATCTTCATAACCTGAACTAGGATGGGCCTAAAACGAGCACGAGGCTCACTAAAATTTTAATTATAAGAAAGTCTATGGGAAAATTTTTAACTTTCAGAGGCTGTAACTTTTTTTCCTAGAGAGAGACTGCGATTTTCGCTTTCACTATTCTTCATTTTAATTTTTTCGAAGTATATTCCTCGTGATTTTCAAAAAAAAGAAATTTTTTTGGTTTTTTTTTTTAATAACAAATCTTATGGGTTTTTTAACAACCTTGAGAGGCTGTAACTTTTTTTCCTAAGGAGAGGGACGATTTTTTTTATTTTTTCTTTAATTATTATTTTTTTAGAGTATAAAACTCTGTGATTTCATATAAAATCGGGGTGGAAATCCTCTGGTAACAATTACCAAACAACAGTATGCAAATGTCAGAAACCTTGCTTAAGGTATGTGCATATATATATATATAATTTATAGTATATATATAATATATATCTATATATAATATATATATATATATATATAGTATATATATATATATTATATATTATATTATATATAGTATAATTATATATATATATATATATATATATATATTATATTATAATAAATTATATTATTAGTGCAGAGGGTGTCACCCCCGATTTTTATAAAATCACAGGATATCTGCTAAAAAAAATATAATGAAGAATAATGAGACGAAAATCGTCTCTCTCTTTAGGAATCTCCCATAGACTTTTCATTTTTGGTCCATCAAGGTTAGGTCTCATTTCAAGACCCTTCTGGTTCAGGCTATGATAAGTTTTGTTAGGTATACACAGAGAAAATCTATGTAGAATTAACAAATCTTATTATAACCTGAACAAGGGTGGCCCTAAAACGAGCACGAGGCCCCCTAATTTTTTTTAAATTTCGAGAGGCTCTGACTTTTTTTTCCTGAAGACTTAAATCATTTTCATTTTTTTAAGCTTCATTATTATTTATTTAGAATAAATCCTGTGAATTTTTTTTTTTTTTTTATTTTTTTTTATAAGAAAATCCTGTGAAAGTTTCAACAACTTTGAGAGGCTGTAACTTTTTTCCTATAGAGAGCGACGATTTTCGTTTTCATTATTCTTCATTATTTTTTTTTTTAAGAGTATATCCTGTGATTTTT
>JABUQX010015565.1:40000-45000 GCA_015478945.1 Trachelipus rathkii | reverse complement strand
AAACTGTTTTCAGTGCTACTTAGTGAAAGAATTCAACGTAGGGTAAAAAATAATGTTTTGGGGTAAAATACGTTCCGTATTGGGTTTTGTTTTCATATATAGATTTTGTTTATACATTGATAAAACTGTAAATAAAATTCCCCAATTATGATAAGAAATACTAAATAAAACATGTTAAATAAATATTGTATGATAAAAATTACATTTATTAAAAATATTTAAAACGAAATAAGTAAAATATCCCATAACTATATTTTGAAAAAGAAGAATGTAAAAAGTCACGCGCAGACGAAGAAACGAACGAACCAAAGAGAACAGGTTACAGTTTGTTTTTTTAGGAGCATTAAGCGTTATGTTTTGAGAAAAGTTTTCAAATGAAAGTCAAGTTAAATTTGTGGCTCTACTTGTGATTAAAATTGTTAAGTTTATAATACTTAATCTACTATTACTAACTGACTTGCAAAAGCGGTAATCCTCAAACAATTTGTTTGAAAGGAGAGATTCGCAAAGTGTTGTGTGTAGGTAGCCTGTGCTTAATATGTAGTGGAGCTCTTCTAGGTATTATAATAAGGTTATTTTTATGCATAGCATTATTGTCAAGGTAAGAACTTTCTTTTCAAGCATTCATTTTAAATTTATAACATCAATATTTATAACAACAGTGGTTGAGGTTGGCCTAACTAAGGCTAGTTTCAACATATTTCAAACGAATTTTGCCGGTGATTGTTTTAAAATTAATTTTGCCTAACCTATTAGATAGGGCCTATGTTAACAATTCAACGTTGGCTTTTCAATGTAATTTCTTACATGTTAATATTGATAAAGCTTAATAATAATAATACATCTGTGTATATATTTATTAATATAGGACTGTGCATAGATTACAGTAATAAATTGAACTTAAATAATTTTGACCTAATTATACTAGGCCTAATTCAGTGTAACCCTAAGGTAAAGTTTTGTTGTAAAGAGCCTTATAAATATTATAAATATAGCTTATTTGTTATATTTTGTGATATTATGGCCTTTCATGAAAGAGTATTAACTCCAATTTTCTACAAATTAAGACAATTTTTCCATTTTATGGTAACTATTTATTAGAAGTAACTCCAAAATGGGTAATGGTGAAGATAGTACTAGCACTATAGAGCAGTGCAAAAGTGAAATAAACCTTTTAATAAGGCAGAGAGCTACTAATAAAGCTAAAATAACTATAGCTCTCAAAAAACTTGACAAATTTAAAAGTGATGGTGCTTTGACTAAATTATTGTTTAAATTTTCTCAAGATATTGTGGAAAATGAACTTGCTTCCATTAAAATTATTGATGATAAAATCTTGGACCTTATGTTCCAAAATGATTTTGATAATGTAGACCCTTCTTATATGAATAAGGAATTAGAGGGTACTGTAGCATATCATATGGATGTGTCTGCGGCATTAATAAAGTATGACGATTTTCTTGACTCTAATAATGTGCCTAATGAGAGTAATACTACAGAACAGTTTTTAGATGTTATTTCTAAATTAAACTTAACTGAAAGTAAACTTCCTGTACTTAATTGTGATACCTTTGATGGTACAGGCTCAAATAAATTGAATTTTCATAATTTTCTGAATAAATTTAATAACTTGATAGGAAATAGAAATAATTTAACTGATTCTGTTAAAATGACTTATCTATTTGGGTATCTAAAAGGCTATGCTTACAAAGTTGTTAGCCATTTAACAATAAGAGATGACAATTATAACATAGCTATAGATTTGCTAAAAAAGGAATTTTTAGATAGAGAATATATCATAAATGAATATATGAATAAACTTTTGGAATTGAATCCTCCAGATGGTTTTGATAATGAATTTCTTAATACTAAAATCTTTATTAATGAAATTAGATCCATGATATATGAACTAAAGGGTTATGATTTAGATTTTTTAATACCCGACACGCCTGGTTGTGTATTATTAAGTAACATAGTTTTTAAGAAGTTGCCTAGAATTTTTAAATCTGAGTTAGTGCATAAGGTAGGCTCTAATTTTCCAACTTTGGGCCAATTGTTTGAGTGTTATAATGAAGTAGTAAACACTTTGTGTACTGTTTCTAGGACAAAAAAAGATAATGCACAAGTTAGGCCTAAAATTAAAACTACAATTAAAAAATCTGAAAAGGCTTCACCATCTAGTTCTTTACAAACATTTAAAACTACTGCTACTCCAGCAAAAGGTGTCAATGATAGTAATGAGTATAGTGTCGCTAAAGCTCAAGGTGTTCGTAAATTTTGTCAAAAAAAGGGGTCATCCCCTTTATAAATGTGATAAATGTGTGACCACAGAAGAAAGAGTTGCTCGTGCGAAAGTGTTAAACCTGTGCACAAGATGTTCAGGTATAGGTTATTATGAAAGTGATGGTTTTGGGAAGGAAGGTAAAGTGAAATATAATTGTTTTAATTGTAAATCATATACTCATGTAACAGCTTTCTGTCCTGTAAACAATAATGAATCTAGTCAATCTATTAATTTATGTTTGACATCACAGCATCAAACAGATAGAGTGTATTTGTTACCCACTATTTCTTTCCAACTAATTAGGGGTACCAAAAAGGTGGCAGTTAGAGGGATTAGTCTTCAATTCATGATAAATTCATATTTATCTAAAAACATCACTAAAGATCTTTTTGACGATATTGACAAGTTACATGAATTAGATTATAATGTTCAAACCTTTATAGGTAAACAACATCGTACTTTTAAACAAGTTTTGTTAGGTTTCAAATATGATACACAGCAAGTATTTAGTATGCCTTTTTTAATAGACAATACTTTGTCTTTGCAATATGAAGTAGATGGCGTAAAAGAAGCCATACAAAACTTTAAGCAACATAACTTAGCTTTGGCAGATTCTACTTTTTATAATGATGTAGATTATAATAAATTCCATTTAGATGCATTAATAGGTACAGACATCATTCAATATTTGCCATCTTTTAAATTGATCAATGTAATGGGAGGCAGCTGTTTTCAAATATGTGACAAGTTAGTGCCTATGGGAAATGTACATAATTTTTTAACAAAAACCCAAATGCTTAAGGTAAACAAAAAACAAATACCTACTCAGTTGGGTAATGAAGAAGTAGAAACAGTTAGTGATACAGTTGTCAATTTTATCACTAACCCTGTAAAAACATTTTTTCATCCATTTGAAAATATATTAACGGATTCACAGGTAGATAATGGGGTAGAAAATCTTTTCTCATTAGAGTCTATCGGTATTCCATCTATCAATGAAAGTACATCTACTTATGATGAATATATGGTGGATAAATTTAAACAAGGTATCTTATTCAAGGACAATCACTACTATGTGAGATTGCCTTGGATGGAAGAAAAGATTAAACAAGTTCCTAATAATTTACATGTGTCATTAAAAGTTCTAAATAGAGTTTATGCAGACCTTGAAAGTAAACATCTGGTCAATGAATATGACAAAGTGTTCGAACAACATCAAAAGGATGGAATCATTGATCAAATTACCATTCCCAAACACAAAATCAATGATTACATATTCATACCACATAGACCTATTCTGAAAGTAGAGGAACAGGTCACAACTAAAGTGAGACCAGTCTTTAACTGTTCCTTTAGATTAAATAAAAATTCACCTTCTATAAATGAATCATCTTACTCAGGTATTGACTTGATGAACTCTTTATTGAAATTACTACTCATATTTAGGACAAATGATTATGTCGTCCTCAGTGACATAAAACAAGCTTTTTTTATCTATTAGACTTAGAGAAGAGACTGATAAAAATAAATTTTGTTTTTTATGGTATTTAAATAATGAATTAATTACCTTTAGATATAATACTATTCTTTTTGGGTATACAGCCTCACCTTTCATCTTACACTATATTTTGAAACACCATATAAGTCAATTTAATGATGACAAGTGTAAAGAGATTTTGACTTCCAACTTTTTTGTGGATAATTTAATTTACACAGGTAATAAATGTGATGAGCTCATAAATCTCTATCATTTAACATATGACAGAATGCAATCAGGAGGGTTTATACTTAGATCCTGGAACACTAATAATGACAAACTGAAAAAGGTTTTACAAGATGATGAAGTATTGGTGGAACATGGTTGTGATCTGGAAAGAGTATTAGGTTATAAATACAATATAACAAATGATTCTATGCATGTTTCAGTCGTCACATTCGGTGATCATGCCAAAACTAAACGTCAATTACTTTCTGAGACGTCTAAAGTATTTGATCCTATAGGGTTGGTCTTACCAGTCTCAATAAGAGGTAAATTATTAATAAGAAGTGTATGGGAAGCCAAATATGAATGGGATGATAAGTTGTCTGAAGAGTTGATTGGTGAATGGGTAAAGTTAAAAAAGGATCTTCAATCCTTACCAGAAATAGCTTTTCCTAGGCAGGTAATAAATGAAGAGCATTCATATGGACTAAACATCTTTTGTGACAGTAGCTCAAAATGCTATGGCTTTGTAGCTTATAGTTCAAGTGATCATTCCAACCAACTTATATTTGCTAAGTCTAAAGTAGCTCCTATCAATCCCAAAAAAGCTTACAGCATTCCCACACTAGAATTATTAGCAGTAATCTTGGCGCTTAAATGGTTACTCTTAATTTTAGAATCTTATACCAGTTTTGTATTTGAATATATCAACATAAGTGTAGATTCTCAGGTTGTAATTAATTGGGCACTGTCTGGTGAAACCAAGGTTAAAAGTAAATACGTTAATAACAGAGTAAAGGATCTCAACTATCTTTTAAGAGATATAAAGAATAAATATAAGATTAATATAATGGTTACCTGGAAAAGGTATATCAAACAATGAAGGTAAATCAAACAATGAAGAAATAATACATTTTTAGAAAATTTAAATTTATGGTTTAATGGGCCATCTTGGTTAAACAAAAATCTACAAAACTGGCCTAAATTTCCACTGTTATCTGTATCTCCTGAGTT
>JABUQX010015565.1:15000-35000 GCA_015478945.1 Trachelipus rathkii | reverse complement strand
ACCCCTTCTCATTAGGCTTTCTTACATCATCATGAAACCACTCCAATCGCCATGTCAGACGGCTTCTCGTTGCAACTCGCAATAGTGCTCAACCTGGCGCATAATACATTCCATCCTAACCCGATTTAATGTGTTTTTCGCTCTTTACACTACGTACGAGCAAGACTCTAGGTGTCGACCAGCACCTGACATATACTAAAGCACTTGACCGGAGCAGCGACGCGAGACGCGTCACGGTTTCGCAAGCTCCCCTTCCTTTGGGCTGGCCGGGCGCGGGCTGAGGGGAGGCGAGGCGGGGGGCGAAGAGGCGGGCGAGAGAGGCGGTGGTCTGGTCTGTGTCTGGGGTGAGTCGAGCGCGCGCACTTCCGCGGGCGCACGGGAGAGGTGGGGGCGCGGGCGAGGCGGGCGAGCGGCGCTAGCGGAGGCGGCGAGCGGGGGCGAGAGAGAGGGAGCCGGGGCGGACTGGCGGCGGAGCGCGGAGACGGAGAGCGCAGAGCGCGAGGAGGAGCGCACGCGGGGAGCGGGAGGGGGGTCGCGGGGCGGCATGGGTCATCACCATCTCATCGGTAAGCCAAGAGCCTGCGCGGTGGCAGCCTGTTGACGGTGGTGTTCTTGAGATGTTGGCCTCTCGTGCTGTAATGGATCGGGGGGGTGGCTGGGCGCGGGGTGGGTGCGAGCACAGGGAGAGTAATGTGCTCGGGGGCGGAGGGGTGATAGGAATTTGAATCGTTGGTGAATATCAATGGTGTGTAAATAGATGGCCAGACGTGGTTTACAGAGAGGGGCTGCCGTCTCCAAAATAAGCCTGTCTAGCCAACTTTTCCTGTCTCTTTCTACTGTTCTGTCGTTCTCTCCGGGATGGTTGACTAAGTCATCCAAAGGGAGGAATAGGTCTCGGTCCTTGCCCTTAACATGAACCAAAGAAAAGTTCTTGGAAACCTGCGACAGCGACGTGAAGCGGTGGTCAGTGAGTGTGGGCGGCGCCGGCTAAAGAACAGAAGAGTCTGTTTAGGACTGGAGAGTGCCTGCCGGCGCTTGTGTGGCCAAGTGTCTGCGTCCGTCTACGAGTCAAAGTCCTCAGCCCTGCCCATTCGTATGGAGTACTGCGTCTCATGATCTGCGGGGAGCGGGGGGGCTCTGTTTCTAGCTCACACGGCTTTGATAGGTCTAGGCAGCGGCAAAAAGGCTTATATACAAACTCGACCTCCAGTGTACTTTTCCTCCGCTTCAACGTGTTGAGCCCTTCGCAACCTGCTTCGAGTGCTACTCCTCGTACCACCATGCGCCAGCGTAACCGATCCACTGCCTTACGACCCGTCCTTCGTAGCAGCCAATAGTACCGATCTCGCGCACTCGTGTAGTTATTGTTTGACATTTGTCAACCCCAGGCTAGTTTGCTGTGGTGCTTCCTTCCTTCCCACCACCTCTCTGTTCTTTGTCGGACATCCATCTCATCTTCTATATTTACCGAACTGCGAAATTTAATCTCCTCATTTAAAGCCTTCGCGTCAGTGCTCATACACGCAATTTGCGGCTAGGAAGGGGAACCCTTTTGGAGAGTAAGACAGAACCCCCCTCTGAAATAGGTCCCCTGCCACATGAGTGCGTAAACAACTGTAGAAATGAAAATCCTTGATGGGCAAGATATGTGGGCCGATGATGAAACGAATCCTCCTATCCTCCCCCATCTCTAAAAATATCATTTCACATTACGCCAAGAAATCGTGACTCGTATCCAGACATTACCGTTCAGACGATCATCCAATGTCGCAACCAACACCAAACGTTGACCCTTGTCAAACTTAAATTAAACAACCTTTTAGACTTGCTAGTACTCCTCCGAGACACACTACATTCCAAAATCACCATAAGCCACTCTCTACCACAGCTCACTCTCATTCAGAATGCAAATCCTTCTATCCCAGTCTCATTCCTTTCTTTCCAACGACAAACACATTTCACACTGACAACCAAAGCAGCCATCTCATTTCAACACGTTTCCTTCATCTTGTTCAGTTCCACATGCCGACAAAATCAAATTTGCCTTATCTTTAAATAGCATCATGCACCTCTCTCTCTCTCATCTCCTCAACATTTATTGCTCTGAGCAGTTCAAATACAGATGAACACCGAGGCATTTTCATTGGACATTTTCGCCGGAAGGGATAGAATTCCTTTACTGGGTCGATCATCGAACTCTCCGAGCCATGCATGTAGCAGCTCCCTGCAAAAGATAAGCTTTTGGGTGTTATCAGGCAGCGCACCGTATCACGATCCACCGCCCGTTTAGTGCGAGCTTCTACGCACAGCACAGGAACCTAGAGCGGATGGTGGGCAATTCTTTTCTTCTCCCTACACATGGATCAAGGATAGGGAGTCTGTCGAAGATGTTTAGAAAGAGCGATTCAGATATAGGATATGTTATATATATTTGTCTTCGGATGCAGTGGTATCATGCAACCGCATACAGAAAGCGAACCATAGTCTACCTCAACTGAAGCTCATACAGCCTAAGCACAAATGGAGGTATTATCATATATATATAGTAAATATAGTATAACTCATAATGATAATATAGTAATATAAATATATAGTAATCTAACATATTCACTATAATTAATATATAGATCTAAAATATATCATAGGTATATATATATATATATAAGGGTTATAGATAAAAGAATATATATATATATATTATTAATTCATTAATATATTAATATTTATATTATTGAGTTGAAATTATATATTTAAGCATTCACTTATGTCAATTAACGGACTATCAAAATAAACGCTGAAAAATTTGCCGATGACCGATGAACGATTTAAAAAAAATATATGCGATTATTCCTGATGAATGAGATTGACGATAATCGCGCCCCACTCACAATAATATAGTATATTAATACCAATATATTAATATATAATATATATATAAGAGTATGATAATATGAATTACTAATATATAAAAAGTTATATATATATATATAATATTAATATAATACTTCACGAAAATCAACCCACATCAACATTAAATGGCAAACCTGACTTTCACAAACGCCATGCCATATACGCGACCTCAACAATAGAGCAAGATGCCCAATAATACTATCTGTCATAGCAATCGAACACAAAACGATCTACAGTAGAGTAAATAAGCTTATAAACCGAATATGCTAACTCATAACAAGACCAATGAATAAAAAAGCAATAAAATCGAGAAGAATTTTTTTTTAATTACGATTACTTCTCCTGTTTGCCACACTGCACACAGCCCAGCTCCGAAGTGCGACGCAATCCCACATAATCCAGATGGTGTGAGTCACACAAAATGGGAAAGCCAACAAGTAGGACTACCAGGAAAGAATCTCAACTTGTCAAAAATCGTCCTGACATTCTGACTCCATGCGCAACCACACACAACACAATCGCACAAATGAAACAAAGTGTTTGGCGATAGTACAGCGTGAAGAATAATAGGGCAAACGAAATACTGCATGTCCAAGAAATTGCCGTCAACTGCTTAACAGTGTTGGATTGTGAAAAATCCATCACACCGCAGCCACCAGCAATTGCTTCTAAATGGGAAGACATTCCTGATAATGTTTTTCTGCACAACTGAGAAAAGCACTAGACCACCCCAGCATAACTTGTCTGCGTGGTTCTGAGTTGAAAACCATTCATCTGAGAGCGCTAAACCTTGGTCTAAGATTGATAGTAGTTTTGCCAAAAGTGTGGACCGGTATGATATGGTCATCTTGACGATCCATGACCTCTTTATAGGTATCCCTGACAGAAGCCCAGCATCAATCCGTCTCTGAGAAAGTTCTGACTTTCCTTTAACTTCCAATGAGGGTATCCTAGAGAATTCATAATGAAACCAGAGGAGTTTGAAAGAAAGCCGTTATTTCAAATATATCACCCTCCTGCCATCTCATCATGGAGTAGACCACTTACCCAAAAAAGTTTAGTGAAATAATTTTAAGCTCCACTAACATATTATAGATTAGTCTTATTAGATTGCAAAAAGAGGTAAACATCTCCCTTGTAGTCGGTATTAAAGGGCCCCATTGCAACCATTAATCAAAAGACGAAAGTCACTCCATCAGAGCTTCGCTTCGGAACGAAGCAAGACTCAGAAGTATAGAATGAAATATGGCAGTTCTTCTTACGAATCATCTTCTCCATTTTTACCTTTCAGCGCACACGCGCAAATTGTCGGTATATACAATACTAGCTCCTCATGAAAACGTGCAACGCCGTGAACGAAGCACAACGTATGTATAGAGAATGTGTAGCATCTCAGTATCGAAGACTCTAGGGGATCACGCAATATTATAACGATCATTATATTACTTGACAAGACCTATCATCAAACGTCAATTATTCTTCCTAATTCAAGAACGTCAAAATATATCTAGGAAGGAATACAATTAAATAAATCTCTTCTTCGTGAGGTCAACGATCCAACTGAATATCTTGCTCCAATGGGAACTCTACAAACATTTCATATAGTCCAATATATCTAAATCAACAGTACCATAATCCGTTTCTAGAAACAAATTCTTTATAATATTACGTCGTTAAATATTTAATCAATACAATACGCGAATCGCTACAAGTAAATATCTATGCACTACTCTAGTGCAGAATCCTCCCTAATTTTACACAACTATATGCACCATGCGCACCTAAATCTAATTCATACTAGTATCGAACTTACAGATTATTCTCCTTTCTTTGATATAATTACCAGAGAGTGAAGAGCTAAACCACAATAGTAACATCTACCTCCTATCATATTACCGCCTTTCTAAAATTATAAGTGCAACGAATTAATTGCACTTGACACTGAGATACAGGAAATCGAAGCCACATGGTTATCTCCTAATTCACTTCCCTCAAATTCATCTGAACAGTTCATTTCGGAGAGTATACTCACTTCCAACTTAATATCAGAGTCTGCCTACCTACAGCATGCAGCAACCCATTGATCCAAAACCTTACCAATAGCCGATATCTCCGACATTCACAGACAGAAATAATATATTACTCGTGAAAAGAAGTAAGCTCATACAAAAGTGTCTCTTCAGTAACTTATGGATGGTTAGGGCTAAGGAACTAAACGTAAAAATATCTCCCGTCGATAGTAATCAAGCCCTTCTAAACCATGCCACTTAAACCCATCTAAAATGAAAAATTTGATGCGTATGCGCCAATTACCACAAAATGGTTATTATGGAGTGGAACACATGTGTCTAAAATGACTCTATCTAACCTCTAATGCTAGTGTAGCAAACCAAAGGATTTATAATTGAAATTGGACGCTAAATCACATCCGATTACATAACCTAAGTCAAATCAAAGTATCTGCTGAGATGGTCGCGCCTCGATGATACAATTCGATAGTATAACTAAAAGGAAGGTATATTTGCCGCGATTATATCCTTAGCCTGGCAGTTTTTCTATATATACAACATTTATTGCTATCTTATAACATTATATTATCTCATATATCTTAGTTTGGTATCTAGAGTTCATAATAAGAGTAAATTATCCGTCACTAAATCAACCTTCATCGCAGCATAAGACCCATATGCTCTACAAATGAGTTCCGGCTAGTTTAAAAAGACTAATTTCATCCCACAATTGCCTGCCTCCTGTGTATTCACCCACACAATAGTTACAACACACCTTCACCATATGCTTCTCGACATATTCCTTACTTACCATTATAGAGTGTGATAAAATTGAGACTTGACTCACAAGACGAGAAATACTCCACCTCCAAGACAATTACTTCTCCAATGTTCTTCTCCAAAGCACTAAGGTCACTCTAGAGTTGTGAGTCATAGATTCTTTGACTATTTGCTGCACTTCTATCTTCATTGCTGTCTTACTTTAGAGACCATGACATTGTTTACCTTAAGGAAGATCAATCCTCTCCGCTCGCAAATTATGGACAGATGTTCATTATTAGCGTAAAATCACACGTCCTCATTTAATTAGTAATTCTCTGAAGTATTAATTTAGTTACTACGAAACTAAGAAACGTCAGCTATCTCATAGAAAGCTTGAGAGTCCTAACTCTGACTCGATTAAGAGCAAATTCTTCTCTCTTGCTGGGATCTTCGGATTATTTGGAGTAATCAGGGTAGCAATCTGGCCTGCTTACGGCCGTAAGTCAATGCATGGGCTTTATGACATATAGCGCCTTAACTACCTTCTGCTCTAAAACTATCTATGAGAGCCTTATTGAGGTTCACCTGAGAAGAAATAGAAACTTCGTACTTCTGGACTTCCTTCTCTCCCTGAACCTAGTCCAATCATTATCCAGTGCATCCAACTTATCATTTAATACTTATTAGTTAAGAATTCCATACCTATATGTTTCCTCTGTATACTAATATCTACGCAATATTTCGTCCGAGGTAACCTTTCAAATACATTGAAGTAAATAATAACTTCAATATAATGCTTATCAGCTTTACGAATCTTAGTTCTCCACTCTAACCTTAGGCAAATAAAGATAAAGTATTTGCTGATGAGTCTGATATAAGACATCCTAGTTTATGCATATTCATCCAAACATTTCAAGCGCGAATGCTAACGACATTTATCATGTCTCTTGGTCCTCCTATTTGGTCTCAACATTAGCAAGTCAGCCATTCTACTAGTCCTTTTTATTCCGCCTTCGCATAAACTCCACCAATATGGAGTAGAGCCATCCTTAGAGATAGGTACGTATCAACCTGAATAAAATTGGCGTAAAGTCTGAATAACTACCACTCTTGATGTATCTCTATATAAATGATCACACCAAGAGCCTCGGCTGAATCTGGGATGACCTCTCACCCAATACCAATAATGTCTAAAGAATGTTCGACAATTGTGTTCTTTCTTGGCATTGAACTCTCTCAGCACGTACTAGTCCTCTGCTTTAATGAACTCCCATGAAAATTGTCACAATGCATCGCTTTCCGTTTCATACTTATAGAACGATCAATGACCAGTAGTATTTTCAATAGCACCTAAATAGCTTGGAAGTATTTACTTTGAAAGCATTTTAGTTGGATTATCTGGCATTATCTTTCCCGAATCAGTGGAATACTTAGTGTTAACGAAATAACCATTCATCATATTAGAAAGTATTAAGTTTTAATGACTGATGCTTCACTGAATGAATATTAAATGGAAACTTAAACACCTAAGACGGTTCAAGAATTAATATAGAAAATACATTATAAATCTTCTGTGCTAGTCTGCAACAGAACCATTTTAAGCAATCGCTAGAACAGCGCAAGACAGATAACGAAGTATAATTGAAAATTTTTGACTCCTCTCGCACTCGAGGAAACGGGATTGATAACTCTGGGTATACTCCTCCACACCAGTGAGAAGACCAGTACACCGTATCCATACACGCCTAGTTCTGAGGCCGATTGCACACTCCTGCAACTAGGCTGTTGCTATTTTGGCTGATTGCTAGTGAGATGTATGTAGGTTTAAGATCACTAAAATTACGAATTTCGTGATAATACCCCGCCTGCGGTATACACCTTCGCGCTATTCCGTAGTCCACCATTCGTTATATTCTCTGAATAGATGTGATAGATCGTTTATAGCTAAACGTCAAAAATATATCTAACCAAATGAGTTGCAATTATCCTTACGGGTAACATGTTGCTGTGTCTCTGTATTGTTTATGTAATATGTAACATCCCAATACCCTCTCCACCACAGGATGAGGTTACATGCAACAAACCTTACAACAATTAAACAACAACCACAAAGATTTGACAAAAAGCCTAACAAAAGTTGTACATCAAAGATTAACTTCAACACAACATGTATTTAAACCAACAGATAAATATGTCCAATTAAGAATAATTTCACAAAAGACATACTCGGAACTAAGCAAGTATGGAACACAACGAATGAATATTTCAACTACACCCCTAACAGGAAAAGTAGACGAATTAGAAAACCACACCAAGATTGGTTTAGTATTTATGAACATGATAAATGAAAAAAATTAATTATATATGAGCTGTCCAGAAATCAATAATACTGCGTCTCAAGTTCAGTTCACTCAGATAATTACGAAATATGCTCTTACAGAAAAATCCTGCAATCGCCACTTTGTAGAGTGATGAATTGACTATGTATTTCCCAAGGAAACGAAGAACCAATAAAAGGCAGAAAACTAGACTAATTCAAGGGACCTCCATAAAGTAAAACAAGCGTCGTGGATCCACACCTCTACCATCAGATAATCTTGGCTACACGAGAGCACATCAATCAGAGAACTCAAAGAATACTAATGATCTCCTTCACATTCCTCTGCCTTATATACCAATATTGATGTACAATGAACACTTACAATAATCACTTAGCACTAAAAAAAAGCAATTGAGTATAAACATAAACCGTGTAGCAGTCAAAGATAGTAATACAGAATATATATCACTATAGAATTACAGGATTTCGATTAGCAAGCAAGAGTATCATAAAACTATACCGAGATGGAGTGTAAAATAGAGAATCTTAGTTTACCATCAGCTATACGCCAGTGTATACTAGTTACTAAATAGTTTATATAAACATATATTTCTATAAAACACACTTTCTTCGACAATATAAAATACGATGCCGGGTTCGCCATCATCCCTAACCCATTGAAGTCATGAGGGCGAATACTGTCGTACCTCATTATTAATTACTACGTAAACTGTTATACAACGTACAATTATTGTGTAGTGTACGCGCAAAACCCATAAACACTGTCCAATTCTCTAATAGTATATAGCATACCATTAAGCATATTATACCTTTAATCCCTAAGTCCAAATGCACATACAACCAGTAGAACTAACTATGGAGTTAAGACACGTAAACAAAAAAAATAAACATATAGATACCATATCACAATGCTTACCACCAATTAATGTTGCACATGTAGCTACTACATAGAAAACTAAAAATATATACTAATATCAGCAAAATGAACAAACTCCCGCCATCAATTATATACACAATCAAATAAAACCTATGACAAAAACTGACCCGAACAAAAACATCTCTTCTAAGGATCATAAACCTCATTTATCACATCACCTTACCTCTCTCCTCAAACATATCGAACGAGCAACACAAAAACAAAAACAAAAACAAAAACGGACCACCGATACAAATGAAAAATTTCGATAACAATCACACAGCGCAGCAAATTAATAATAAGCATATAAGCAACAATCAAAATTTTTTATACAAACAAAAAAAAAACTCACGGAGAACAACTAACAAGAAAATGAAAAACACACTCTATATATGAGCGTAATACCTAACGTTGGAATTAAAGAAACCCACCTCAAAAAATCCACCTAATAAGACCACAAAAGAGACCAGCTGCCCAAGTGGGCTATTATTTAGGTATATTAATTTTTTAAATTTTAGAGACTATAATTTCACATGTGAGCAATAATTAAAAAATTAGCTAATATTTGCGCAATAATAACAACTATATTATGGGATTATAGTGGAGCCTAGTTGCATTTTAGTCAAGATTAGCACTGATACACCTTTAAATGAAATAAATGAGGAAGAAAAAAAGAAAGTTTTAAAGATTTGCTGCAAAAAGTACAAATGAATGTACGGTATAATTAAATCGATGAACAAAATAATAAAATTTCATTAATACATATATAAAATATTAAAAAACATCAAGATATCAGTACTGATAAACTGAATAAAACTTAGATATCTACCAAACTGAGATAACCTAAGATAACATCCATTTGAATGTGACCCCACTTTCACTTGAATCCTATGCGTATACGTAGAAAAAAATAACAAGCTTTTAGTACGCTTAATGTTGTTTTTAATTGATAATAGGTACTATTTAAAATTCTACGTATGAATCAGTAAAAAACTTAAAAATAATTTTTTGACTACATCTTTGTAATAAAGAAAGTTTCTAGTTTAGCTCAACCATTCAATCTTCTCAGCCAAGGCAGAAGGAACTCCATGAACCTGCTAATTAAAAAATACGAGAAAAAATAAAAAAATACAACAACCATAAAAAACTATTAAAAGTGAAAGAAAAATTAGCAATGAACAAGCAGTAGGGAAAATATCATGATATAATCACACGCAGTCAAATGCACATCACAATAATAATATACACAGCAACTACATGCTATATAATTCTAAGTGCAAATACTTATACTATGTCCATGAAAGTTGTAGACAGATCCATAGTCAAAATAACATCAATTTATATACAATTCTTTTTTTTTTTTTTCTAATATCAGATAAGTATGATAATCAATCGACAGTATGATAAATACACGAAAATCAATGCAGCAAAATCTAATGTGAGAATATATATTATGACGAACATTAAAGTAATAAAAAGAAGACAATAACCGAACACACATGAGCCGTGGAATAGGTTAAAAACCGATTGGTTTTAAACCACATTAAAAAAAAACCAATGTTTAAACCATATAATAAAACATGCATAACTTCTATCCTTTGAGGGGTCCCAGACCATTTCCAATAGTCTCATCCTCTCACTGTTCAACTTTCTAACCTCAAAAGAGTCAATATATTTTTGTCCTGTAGTAAAAGAAGTAGAAAATTATATACTATAAAGAAATAACCTTCCACTATCTTATATAATTTATAATAAATAATATCATATACTAATATAAAATATCATAAAACCCATCTTTACCGGATATTTCAAATAATAATCATACTTAATATTTAAATTATATATAATAATAAACTACTAATAAATACATAACATATTATATATATATTATATTATTAATTATTTAGATTAAATTTAATTATACAATTAAATTTAAAAAATTTAATTTTTATTATAATTTAGTAATATAATTAATAATATCTTATTACTCACCTATCGGTGCATCACTATAATATAAATATATATTATAATAGGGTATCCCTAAATTAACAGTTAACAAACACTGATCCATTGTTTCAAGCTCTTGAGATCATTCTCTCTACCCATCGAGCCACGATTCAAAAGATAACCATAAACTATTGGGATGTGGCCACAGCATCAACCAACAGACAGACCATGACTGTAAATACTAAGTGAGATTGTATATCTTGGAACAAGATGAAATGGAGCTAGAAATTAAGCCACCACGCAATCAGAAAAGATTTAGCAAAAGACAAAGGGGGTATCATCATGCAGTAACAAGCCTCACTTATTTGGCGGATACTTTAATCCATAACACATCAGACACCTAATTAAGTACTTCTCAGAGGATATCCAGTAAAAAGATGGCGTAACATGGAGAGCCCATAGGTACATAAAACATTGAATTCAAAAAATGTCCACGCATATGTTTCATGATAAAACTCACAAATAGCAGATTAGAATGTGATATTTTTTTTTATTTTTGATATGATTATAACGGATATGCGTTATCATGCTTTATCTAAGTTAATAGCACTGCTTTACTAGTTTATCTGAAATAATGTAAAATAAAAAATTCGCCTAATAAAATACATCGCAACTCTCATTGGATCATAAGATTATTCAATAAAAGATATTAAAATGTAAATTTTTGCGCTCTAAAATATCGATATCATAATATTAAAAAATACGCTGAAAAAAAATAATAAATTTTGGTTCAATAATTAACATAAGTGTTTACTATATAATAGTTAAAGAGTAAGTAGGTAATATTTTGAACAATCACATTCGGATAAATGGAACCCTATATCTTTTCAGAACAAGTATGATATTTGTTAATAAGTAAAAGAATTATTTATTATTGTTAATATTATATTTATATTTTAATACCAATCCTTCTGAATATGTAAAGATTCTCAATCCTCTAATAACTCACTGGAACATTAGATAGATGGATTACACTAGCAAAATAATCCATACCTAGAACAACATATCTCCAGTCTCATAAAATAAATACTTCACAATGCTAATACCTAATACCAATGAAATACAAAGTTTAAATGTTGAAACATAACATATATAAACCATATATAGCCAAACCCGCCAAGTTAAAAAAAATAAAAAAAAAAAATAAAAAAAAAACTAGTACCAGCCATAATCCAGGTAAGTACTTCATCAAACTTAATTACAATTAATTCCTACTAATAGAAGAGAGAGAAACTTATCATTCATATTTAGAAAATTGAATAATTATAGTGCGTTTCAAGATTTTACAATTTTATTGTAATGCTAAAACATTTGTTTATTCGTTCGTATTATCAAACTCTAGTCTAACACATAAATGTAAAACACAATCCGTATCAATACGCTAAGTACTATTACTTTAATTCGTTATGGGCTATTTATAACAGAATTTATTCGATAACCAGAATAGTGACGACTGTTTTTACGTTGGAGCCCTTTTTTACAGATTTTGGCGCTATGGATTACAGTAAACGAACAAATCAATTTTAGAGCATTTCGAACTACAAAAGTGCATAAAATTCGGAAACATAGCCTATATAATTATAAAAAGTATTTATAAAGATGAAAGAGGTATCATAACCAAAAAATGACTCAGTGTATGAATATGGTTCATCCAATAGTATTGAGTGCCTCATTCAATAATGTATAACACACAACTTTCACCATTATAACATTAATTAAATCATATAAGTAGATTCAAACATAAACCCATTTTAATAAAATTTTAAACAAACAATTAAAAACACTATATAATAAACAATAAACATCAAAATAAGTGACCCTGTTCAACAAGTTTACACCACATAATCTAAAACACATACTCGTCTTAATTTAGTCTATTATGGAATACCTAAGAGTGGGATCACTCTAATTATCATTTATACTTCATCTACTATTTATGTAATTAGCTTTACCTATGCTACTATATTGGCCAAAATTGAAGAAAAAAGCAAAAAAATAAAAAAAACAAAAGATCACCTATATCAGAGTAATCAACTAAAGTTTAAGAAAATCAGGCTAACTATAAGTTTGAAAATCAAGTAAGTAAAATATAAAAAAATGTTTTCCATTGTATTGATTTAAATAAAATTTAAATAATAAAGTGATATCATTTAAGTCCACATCTATAACTGCTTTATTTACATACACAGAAGATAAAGTATGGAATTTGAAGTTACAATAAAAGATGAGCAAATCCGTAACCATTTCAAAATTATTAATCTATTTATTGACGTTGTTCCATCATGTTGATCAGTGAACATACACCTCATCTATAATGTACATTCAATACTGATCCTCAATAAAAAAAATAATGAGAAGGTCATTCTTCATTAAGATTATTCGTATCACAAAAACTTATAATTATTCAATTCAATACTGCTTAATATATATTGAATATAGGGTATTCGAACTTATTGGTACTTGTGGCACAGCAATCATTAGAAATAGCGTTGTAACAATGCTAAAGCATGGAAATCTCTCTCCGTCTCCTCTCTCTCTTCATCACATATATACGACGCCCCTATCTTACTCGTCGCATCCACACCTACTTCATCTCTCTTCCCAAGTCTCTCATCTCTAAATAAACAGTCTAACTATTTCATATCATATCTCCCTTCTTCTCACCGGATTTCTCTTCATCACTCATCATCTACATTGATACCTCTCTCTCTCAGCCTCTCTCCAATCTTCCTCTCGTCATCTCACATCTCTACCTCCTCTCTTCTCTCATTCTACAAACTCTGTCGGATCTGTTCTCACTAGAAAGATAGTCATCTAATCAAATTTAAAATCATTAGATCAACATTTTTGTTGTATGGTCTACTTTACTAATCTCTAAACATTAAGTCCATAGCTTCTACACACTCTCCTCTATAACTCTCCTCTCTTCCTCATTTCTTCCGTATAGCTCCGTATCTATCTTTCATCTCTCTCCCAACAGTCCATCCTCTTAGAGACTTTATACTACTCGTCGCTCTCCTCTCTCTCCTCCCGTCCTCTCTCCTCTCTCATCATCTCTCGTCTCTCTAACCCTCTCTCCTCTCTCTCCTGTCTCTTCCTCTCGCCTTCTCGTAAACACTCGGGATCTCTCACGCCTACTCTCTCCTCACGCTCTCACTCGAGGGTCTCGTGCTGCCCGCACCGTTGGCCTCTCATCTCTATCTCTCTCTCATCCTCACTTCTCGCTCCTCACACTGCTCTCACATCCTCAGTACACACACACAATTAGCGTATACGACACTCCATCCCTTCCTTCTCCCCTTCATCTCACCACACCCACCCACGTCTCAAATTCTCTCATTCATATCTCTCACTCATCATTCAAGCTTCACATCCTCCTATTATTCCCATCCACGATTCATTAATTTCTATATTTATTCAATCCTTCACCTCATTCTACTCGATCAGTCCTTTTCATCTTCTCTCTATCTCTTACGTCATTTCACTCTATTCACGTCATTCATCACTCCTATATCTCAACTTATACTTACTCCCCATTCATCAATCTCATTACTTATATTCCTATATACTGCATCCCACTAATTATATCCACAGCTCACCTACTTCGTATCATAATACTCTTTCTCGTTCGGTCCTCTCTCCCTTCTCTCCGTTTCAGGTTTGTGGATGGATGGAGATGGAGGTGTTTTGTCGTGAATCTTGCGCAAATCGGCAAAGCTAAACTTCCGTCACTCCTCCCCTTTCATTGTCTTCATTCCCCCCTCCTCCCCTTGCCTCCGTTCTCTCACTACTCCACCAAAACGTTATACGCCGGATGACAAATATTAGCCCTACCTCCCCAATCCCCCCGCACCCCTTTCACTCCCTCCCCCCCCCCTCCGCTCGCTCGCGCCCTCAGACCTCGCGATCTCGCAACCCGCCCTGGACAAGTCGCCATAGGTAAGCTTACTCATTAACCAGACACAACTAATAACTACACTATATAATAATCCCTTACACTAATCCCCACCAACTAAACATCCCATAACAAGTAATAATACCATACCCATACATCGAAACACAGATAACCAACTATCAATAAATTACTAATGACTAATACATAATACCACTCACCAGTCGAATAAACTTCAATAATTAATCATCAATAAATACCCAATCAAAAACCTATTCTGTCGTTTTACACACGCGTGATTAGAGCACGCCGATGGCAAGGCAGTTCTAGTCCGTTCCTATACCTTCAAATGTGGCCTGTGGGTTGAATAACTTCCTAATTATTTAAACTCCCTTCCCATACCCTCGGACCCCGATGGACAGCGGCGCTTTCTCTGACAGTACCTCCACCCCCCTAGCGCACTGCGCCGAACCACCAATTTGACATAAATTATTCACTCGACCCCCCTCCCTCCCCTCCGAATCCCCACACCGTACGTTGCAACGAAAGACCGGCTGAAACACGCGAGCTAGAATGGCCTATCTGCTCTGCGCTCATCATATATCATACTCCATACTAATAACCCCCCTACCTATACTATACTCCCCTAACCTACCCGCCTATATACTATCTAATCTCTATCTCTTCCTCTTTCCTCTCACCTCATACGTATCTATATTTCACTCTTATTCATACCATTACCACCTACCCCTTAATCACCTCGCCTACTACTTACTACCCCTACTAATCTACTCTACTATATCCACTGATACCCTCACCCCTATACTAGCATATCTTTTACCCTATACGTACCTATTTATCTACTTCCATCTGCTCTACTCCGCTCTCTGTATCAATAATATCATTCATGTTATATCCCCGACTATCTCTGCGCTTAACACTTACTACTACTCTATCTTCTCCTCTCTACTCATACTATCTTACCTTCTAATCAGTCTCTCTTCACTCAATTATCTTCACTCCGTCCGTCTACTTACCTAATCCTATTGCTCATACTTCATTATCTATCTCTTAATCTCCATCTCCTATCTATTTCTATACTCTCTATTCCGGGCCATCTCTATCAACTACCACCATTATATAACTGATTAGTATACGCTCTATTATCATCTATAACCTACCCTTCCTCTCTCACTCCTTATCCATCTCTACTATCTCTCTCATTCTCTCTCACACCGCTATCACTCCTAATATTATACCTTGCTTCTTTTTCACCTACCATGCTTCTCTATCCTCGCAGCCTGCCCCCTTATTAATCCTCAATATCTCTACCTACTAGCGTCACCTGCCTACTCTCTCTATCCTCCCCTCTCTCTGATCACTCCCTCTCACTACCTCTCCTATCACCTCTCTCAACCTTATCTCGACCTAACCAGACTCTCCTTTCGCTTCACGACTATTTAATTAATTCTTTATACCAGTCGTCACAATGCCCTCCCGGAACTATTATACAATACAAATGTCTATAAATAGCTCTCTCATTTGATAATGGTACTCTCTCTAATCTCTCCGTTATCATAGGGGTTTTAAGCTATATTTTCCTACTGTATCTTCCGCTGGGCCGGACTGATACCTGCTCCAGGCCAAAGTACGTTCTAATCGATTACTTATTCTAATCTACCCATCTCTCATCCGACTGAATTCACTCACATATGGGCAAATGAAAGCGAGAAAACTTAGCCTTTTGGAGGTATATCCTCTCACGCACCTGTTGTGCGTCAGTCGTAAATCCTTTCTGTAATATACTCATATACATCTCTACAACCATGTATATAATATATACCTTGCAAAGTAGATTATGTACTTATAAATATATATACACCTAATACTAAATACTCACTCTATACTTCATAATATCCTAAGTTGTATCCTCTATCTATCATCTTATATCTTTCCTCACTCTTCTAGCACGTCAGTTCGTATCGGTATCCTATTCTCATACACCTATCTACTATCCATCCGCAATCTCTCTGCCCGCTATGTTACTCTCCCATTACGCAACCTCTTATTTTATTCTATGTTATCTACCCCGTTTCATGCTGGTTATTTTATAACTCGTATTTACTCTTTTTTTGCCACTTCCTCGGCCCCTTCGCATACCCCACATTGGATAAGTCTCTTCCCGCTCCTCTCGCGTGCCCGCCTTCCTCCCGACTTTTTCCACTTAATCACCATCACCATGGCTTCCGCCACTCCCGGTTTACTGTTCTCCGCCATAGGCGTCTTCGCATTCTTGCGTCCTCCCATCCTTTTGCTTCTTTTCGCAGCCTTCCCCCACCCAATCCTGCTCTAAATTCACCCTCTTTGCCCACCTGGTCCTCTGCTCTTCCTCGCTCTATCCGTCCTTTACCCCCATACCGCCGTCCATCCGTGCCATCCAATTCTATATCTTGCTTGCTACTTGTCCTTTTGCCTCACACAGGTACGTTTCCTGTCTCTCTTTGCTCCCCGACCATTCCTTTTGTCGATTCCTCCGCTACACTCGCTTGCAGTCTATCTCCGACATGGACTGGTCTCTTCAGCTCATCCGTACCCGTCGCTTCCCCGTCGTGTTTCTCAGCCGTACCTTCATATTCCTGCGGTCTCTGGTCGTCTCTCCTGCGACTTTTCCCTCAGCACTGACTCTCTCTCTCTCGCCCTCACGCCAGTCTGTTATCCTTATTCCTCTTACTATTCCACATCTGAGCACTCCTTCTGCCATCACCTCTACGCCTTGTTCTTTACACTCAGTATCCAACCTTCCCATCCCTGCTTGTCCTCTACGTCGCCTATCGTTCTAATATTATTGGCACTTTTTTGGCTGTATGATTAAGCAGCATTTGACACATCGGTGAGTCATGTTTTTTTTTTTTTTTTGTTTTTTTTTTTTTTTTGTTTCGTGGTCTACCAACTCTACTGCCTGCAGGGAATACTTCTTGTTTTTGAGCCTCCGCCCTTCTTCGCGTGAGAGTAAATCGACCCTCTCTTGAAAAATAAGACATACCATTACCTCCTCCCTTAACTTCCATTATTCTAGCCACACCTCGATCCACTCCCAGCAATACTTTCACAGTTGTTAAATAGAGCGCGACAAAGCCGATTGAACCAGCACCCACACCCATATCATCCACACATCACACTACTTCTTCTGCCTGCGTATAACACATTGCATAGCTTCAACTATTATCGTCACGTGATGTCCCCCCTCAATAATAAAAAAAAGAAAAGGTGCTGCTGCAATTTTAATAGCTCGCTGCATGCAGGCCGGAATTCGTTATATTCGAAACTATCTCGCGTGCGGTCCGTGTAACTCGTTCACGTTCCTGTAGTTCCCCCTCCGCGGTAATCCCTTCGGGGGCTTCTCTTCCACTCTCGTTTTTCGTTTGTCGCTGTTCCATTCTTAGGCTTAGCTACTTTATCTATCTTTAAGCTTACTACTTCTTCACGGCCGTTTATCGTCGGGCTTTTCTCCATTACACTCTTCCCGTGTCGTGCTCCCTGGCATATCACGCGCCGTCTTGTTCCAGCTCCTGTTCACTTTACACGCCGTCCTTCTGATCATAACCTTCAGTGTTATTGCACGATTTCGTTTTCCTTTAGCCATCATGTATTCTCACACCACATTGATCCTCTGTAAACCTAATCCCTTTACTTTTCGTCAACATTCCCCCTCTACACGCTCTTATTTTTTCTTCACCTCTTGCTCCTTCACACTGTTTTCACTTGCCCACTCCCTTCCACTTCTTCTTTTCTTCGATTATACTACATTCCCCCCTCGCTCTCTTTCCTACTCGATACACACACGCGTCCACTCCTTTGCTCACTTCCGTTTGTTCAGTATATTACTTCTATTCTGTTCCCGTTATCACACGTATACAGTTAACTGGTCATAATTATTATTATATATTATATATATACTACTACTAGTATATCATATAGCGCGTGTATCTGATACAGTTCGATATACGATTCATATGCGTGATTTATGATGTGCCGAATGTCTCTATAGACTATTTTACACACTTTCTATCTATTAGCTTCCTTCCCGGGTGTGCTCTTTTTCTTCACTCGATTTGATGGATTGTCTCATAACGGGTACCACTTCGCTTGCGGCTGGTGCTACTCCTCCTCGCGCTGATTGCCCCGCCCGCACACTCACCTTCATACTCTCACTAGCATACTCAACGCAGTATGCATACTGACCTCTTGACTGCGCGTAATAACTTTCTCTTACCTACCTCCCTAAGTACTGCTTATGTTCTCCTGTAGATTAGCCCCTTATCATTTCTAACTCTTCTGACTTCATTGCAGCACACCACTCATCCTCATGTCAGCTTATACACACTTCTGGCCCCTCTATGCTCGCCTTCCCTCTTAAGCTAAGCACCGTACGGTCAGCACCGCTCGTAATGCTAAAGCTTAACTCAACTTCTTCGATGCTTGTAAACGTCAACCAATACATTCACTTATAACCTTATCGCGCAGTCGTTGCGTATGCCTTTGCATCTTGCCACCAGACGAATACCACTTCTCGTGGCAATTGAGCCTACAACCACTTCATTCTATCTCGTGCACCCGGCGGTTTGCGTCGTTGGTGTGCAGTTAGCGACCTTGTTACCAATACTGTTACGGTCTCTCTTCGCGTGCGTCCCGTATTCCTTTGACAATTCAGAAACTATTGGTCACATCGTTCGTGGTGACAACCAGGTTCAACGCTGGTACGTCCTGCCCCGACATCTAGTTTACAGTCTGTAAAAGGTCTTCTCTACTCAACAGACGTCGCGAGCAAGCATCTCAAAATAGTGCTCTCAAAGATTTTCCGCAAGAAAAATCCAGATTCTCAGATCAATTACTTCAGATGGGACCGACAAGTGTTCAGCATACGGCAGACTGCGATAACGGCGTAATTGACGATTTCAAATATAGTTTTAAGCCATTTTGGATATGCCTTTTAGTTCCTTATCAGGCTAAGCGAAAATCCACTACTAAGGCCAGCCCTGCGTGTCCGAGCACTGAGGTCAGATCCATGTCTAAAGACAACTCTGAACGATTTCTCGACCGCTCTCGTATTGATTCATTTCCATTCCAACACATAATCGGTGTAATTTACTTTGAGACAATAAC
>JABUQX010015565.1:0-10000 GCA_015478945.1 Trachelipus rathkii | reverse complement strand
CACACTCTTCACTATCGTCATTCATACTTTTGATTCCATTCAGAAGCCTACAAACAACACCATATATTGCTAACACCTGCCGTAGAGCTTTCCTATAAATCCTATCATACGTCCATTGCAAATCCATATGAACCGAATATTGGGTTTTATGTACGCAGAAAAAACATTTAAAAATAAAATACCATCTCAACTTAGTAAAAAAAATTTGCAAAAAAAATGAAAAAATAGATTCTGAAGGTTAAGACAAATTATTTCTTAATCCTAGTTTTTAAATAATAATATATAATAATAATAATAATCATAATAATACTTAATAATAATAATAATAATAATAATAATAATAATAATAATAATAATAATAATAATAATAATAATAATAATAATAATAATAATAATAATAATAATAATAATGATAATGATGATAATAATAATAATAATAGTGAATCAACTATACATCGAATCTGGGGGCTGGATGGTGATTGTATTCTGGTAAAGCATTTCATTAACCCTTGAAATTCAGTTCCCCTGCGAAAAATGAAAATTTATGAGTATGCAACTTGGCCTTGTGCATATGAAATTATTAGGTTAGAATAATAGATATAGCACAAAAAAGGGGGCTTCTAACTTCAATTCTGATGGTCACATATGCCAAATCAATGCCTATTTTCAACCTATAGATTTCTGCCCATACCTATACACTGGGGCAATATACATAGGAGAAATTGAATTTTCCCAGCGATAGTATGGGTAGCGATAGTTATAAATAGGTCTAAAAAGCTTTAATTTAAGATATGAAGCCCATCCAAGTTGGCCCCTTCAACTCCACAATTACCCTTTAGCTCTACTATTACCCTTCAGCTACCTATCAATACTAAATCAATTTTATTTCCCATGAAACTAAATGAATTACTAATAAGGTAGTTTCGAATTAAGGAGCATGAAACCATGTAAGTCTAAGGCGCATATTATTTATAAGCCAACTCTAGTGAAGTAGAAGTATATATATATATGGTTATCCTATTTAGTAGGTATATTTTTTTTAAATGCTATTTACTACTATACATAAAATATTATTGAAATTGAGCAGGTTTATTATTTTTTTGTCCAAGTGTTTAGGCTATAACAGAAAGAGACAATGAACAGAAAAAAGATCTTTCTTACCTTGAAATATCTTTAATTAATTCAACTTTCTTAGTGAGCGCTGAAGTTCCTTTAATATGGCCTATTAGCTATTTCGGCCGTTGTTACGATAACTCCTCATACGAGGATCTGGGGATGGATTTGGATTCTGCGGGATTAACTATTAGTGTGAAGTCATTTATAATTCTATCTCACCATATAAAAAATAACTAAAATTTTCTTGTTTTTATGATAAATTTTGGCCGGCCTAATTTTTTCTCTGCCTTCGCTATTCTAGGTCCGCTGCTAAAGTAAATATTCGAACATCGCCTTCTCCTCGTGGGCAGGATTTTTTCTGTGGGGGTCATAAAAGTTGCCACTTTTGTGAAAAAAATTTTTTTTTCCTTTTCTAGTGAAATTGCTTTGATTTAAAGCTTTTTTGAAGATGGAGAGCTATAGGGTAGAAAGATTAATTTTCCTAACCATTATCTCTTTCTTCAAATTTAAATATTAAAACTGAGAAATCATTAAGTAATAAAAATATAAACTAAAAATTTAATAAATTGTTTAATATATTTAAAAGACTCATTTACTTCTATTTTCATTAGAGTTGGCTTATATAAATATTTTTGGCTTATATAAATATTTTAAGAATGATTATTTTCACTACTTGGCAGAAAGAAATATAACCGATTGTTAAAGGCTCGCAAAAATAGAAAAACTACGCAGTTTTTTGTACACTCCGCCCAAAACGGTTCAATTTATTTAAATTGAACCAGTTGATCCAAATTGACCAAATAAAAAATAAAAAAAAATTAATCATTAATAATCGGTAAGAGAAAGAGAACTTTACTCGATTCCAAATACAAAACTAAATATCTACCTTAATTATAAAATATATGTACAGGTTTCTAAATTCAAAAAAAAACTATCAAATATCTGTTAGGTAACTCAGTATCCTATTAGAGGAGATCTGAATGAGCAGGATTTCTTTTTTGGGGGAGGCATTTTATAGTAAGAGTACAACCCTTCAATTAAATGTTTTTTCCTTTCGCACAAAGGTTTACTATCTTGACTCAAAGGTTTGACTAATCCTCCCTTATTTTTCCTCTCACTTACTTCTATGGGACTTTCCTCATATTCATTCATGTCTAATAAGGTGATTTTATTACAATATACTTCTAACTTATCTTCAGTAATCCCTCCTAACTCTATCACTTCCCCAGAATCATCTAGAATTCCACATTCATCCATACTTTCAGTTCTGCACTCACCCCCGTCATCTGCTAGATCAACATGACTCTTGGTCTCTAAGTGAGTAGTCATGCTATAGGCATTGGAGGAGAGTTGGGGAACATTGGTATGTTCAGCTTCTTTATTATGGGGAAGATGTTTTAAGTCTTTAAGGATCCTTTCAGAATCTCCTTTTAAAATAACACCAATAGGAGTATTAGAATATACAGATTGGGACCCAAGTAGTACATCAGACTCTGGTATGCAAAAGGTGGATTTAGACCCCAAAATGAGTTCTATATCATCAATTTTTCCATTAAAATTAATCAGTCTTCTATCAGCTAAATTGTAACCTTTATCTAAAAATGCTTCTACAATTAAGGGAATGTCTGGTAGCTCCAGAGTAATAGAGAGACTAGGGATACATAAAGCTTCAATTATATGTTCTTGGTTACCTATCTTTAATGGAATTTCTACAAGTTTTGAATGATAGCTTTGCTTTCTGTTAATACCATTAACGGTTAAATTTATTTTGTTTTTAAAAACCTTTAAATGGAGTTTTTTAGCAGTTTTATATGAGACAAAATTACTCTGACATCCGCCATCTTTCAAAACTCTTAACTCTTTTCCTTTAGTGCTGGCAGTAAATGTAGGAAGGATGGTTTTATTGTGCATGCAAGCTTTGAGAGCTGATGCTGGTATTGTTACTAAGCTGCTAGTGGTACTAATTTGATTTTCATCTTCACTTTGATATCCCCCTGGGTCATGGTTATTATTGTTAGGGCTACTACTGTTATTTTCCTTGTTTTTAGTTTGGTAATTTCTATTATCTGAATTAGAGTTGTTTTGGTGGCACAAATAAGAAAAATGATATTGGTTGCATTTTCTACATGCACTTTTAAACCTAAATCTACATTCAGATGTAGGGTGTTCATTAGCACATTTTGTACAGATATTAAATTTCCTGATTTCTTTCAATTTGGAGATAGGATCTGGAAAATTAGTACACTTATATATCAGATGGGAAGCCTCCTTGGAATTCTTCACACAAAGGATGCAATTGAATGTAGGAATATTGGCAGCATAGGAGGAAATTACTTTGGTTTCATGTTTAGACTTTTCGTGGGTTTTCTTTTGATTCATTAAATACCTATCCGCTGCCTGAAACATATTCGTATCAGACATTTCAGCAAGGGTTGGTCTGGAATTATTTGTAATATTTGTTAATATATTTTGGAACTTATCGTTTAAGCCTCTCCAGAAGAAAAATTGCAAAAAATCATCCGCACTTAAATCTAGCTTTTTTGTTTTATGCATGAGGGTTCTCATTTCACCAATGTATGAATAGGGATCAAAATTTGAAATGGGTAAGAGTTCTGATAACCTTTTGATTAGTTTAGCCTTTTGAATTTCAGGTGAAGCCAAAGCATTCATGAGGAGAGATTTTGCTCTATTATAACTCTCCTCATCGGGTTCTAACGAATCTATTAATCTGAGGGCTGTTCCGGAAACCTGCTGCCTCAAAATGAGTAGCTTATCATAATCCGAATATGGGTGTATACTAAGTGTGTTTTCTAATTGAGCAAAGAATGATGCAAGGTCTTCACCCTCCTCGCTGCTGAAGGTTGGCAAAGGGGCGGTAGCTCTTCTAAGGAGAGACCTACTCTCATCTACTTGGTTGGGAATAGGATTTTGGTTAGAACGGTCATTGTGGGTAGCAGGTGTACTAAGCATGGCAATGATTTCCTTACATTTACCTTTATACTCATCACACGAGTTGTATTCCTGTTCATAAGTATCTACATCAAGCCCTTCAGCAAATTTAAGATTTTGAATTTGGTTATTAAGGGAGTCTAATACTTTTTCATAATCTTCTACAAGAGAATTTATTTTCTTTATTTCTACTGAAGAAGAGGGAAAATTTTGTTTGATTTTATTGAATTCGGTTGTGACTGATTTTCGTACATGTTTCCTTTTTTCAGTTAATACGCCTAAGCTAGCCATGGTGAAAGGGAAAACTTATACAGTCGAACTAATAAAAAATATATATCCCGTAGTTTTTTTTATTTATTTATTTTTTTTTTTTTTTTTTTTTTTTTTTTTTGTAGTTTTAGCTAAAACGTTAAAAAAGAACTATTAATTTATTTATTAATTTTTTTTTTTTTTTTTTAATATACTAAACCTTTTGACAAAATATTTTTTTTTTTTTTAATAAAATTAGTAAAACTTGAAATTAAAATGCAGAAGAAATGTTTTAAAAATAAATTATCACGAGCTTAATTAAAAATTATTTTTTTATTTTTTTTTCGGAATACAAACTGGTTTATAATGAACTTCTGAACAGTTTAAAAAAAATGTCTAAAATGAGCAGGCAAACTAAATAAATTTATGGTATGGGAATTTCGCAAAATTATCATAAAGCCTATATATATTATTTTTTAACTCTCTCAATTTTAAATTCAATATATATTTCAATAAAATATGCTTGATTAACTCCATACTTTCAACAAAAAAAAAAATAAAAAAATAAAATAAAATGAAAGTTTTAATTTTTTTTTTTTTTTTTTAAAAATTTTGCTTTGAAGAATTAAATTTTAAAACCAAAAAGTTGAAAATTTAAAATATTGTTATTAAGTTTCATAAAATTTACTATTAAATTCGCAAAATTTTGTGAAAATTTTTTTTTTTTGTAAATTCTCGCAGAATCCAATTTCCATCACCCCCAGATCCATCGTACTTATTTAGCGCCTAGCCCAGATCCTGGCTTAAGGTCGCCATGAACCGAATATTGAGGTTATGTACCAAATAACATTTTAATATAAAATTACCATCTCAACTTAGTAAAAAAAATTTGCAAAAAAAATGAAAAAATAGATTCTGAAGGTTAAGAAAAATTATTTCTTAATCCTAGTTTAATAATAATAATAATAATAATAATATAATAATAATAATAATAATAATATAATATAATAATAATAATAATAATAATAATAATAATAATAATAATAATAATAATAATAATAATAATAATAATAACGACAATGATAATAATAATGATAATGATGATAATAATAATAATAATAGTGAATCAACTATACATCGAATCTGGGGGCTGGATGGTGATTGTATTCTGGTAAAGCATTTTCATGAACCTTGAAATTCAGTTCCCCTGCGAAAAATGAAAATTTATGAGTATGCAACTTGGCCTTGTGCATATGAAATTATTAGGTTAGAATAATAGATATAGCACTGATGGTCACATATGCCAAATCAATGCCTATTTTCAACCTATAGATTTCTGCCCATACCTATACACTGGGGCAATATACATAGGAGAAATTGAATTTTCCCAGCGATAGTATGGGTAGCGATAGTTATAAATAGGTCTAAAAAGCTTTAATTTAAGATATGAAGCCCATCCAAGTTGGCCCCTTCAACTCCACAATTACCCTTCAGCTCTACTATTACCCTTCAGCTACCTTTCAATACTAAATCAATTTTATTTCCCATGAAACTAAATGAATTACTAATAAGGTAGTTTCGAATTAAGGAGCATGAAACCATGTAAGTCTAAGGCGCATATTATTTATAAGCCAACTCTAGTGAAGTAGAAGTATATATATATATATATGGTTATCCTATAAAGTAGGTATATTTTTTAAATGCTATTTACTACTATACATAAAATATTATTGAAATTGAGCAGGTTTATTATTTTTTGTCCAAGTGTTAGGCTATAACAGAAAGAGACAATGAACAGAAAAAAGATCTTTCTTACCTTGAAATATCTTTAATTAATTCAACTTTCTTAGTGAGCGCTGAAGTTCCTTTAATATGGCCTAGTAGCTATTTCGGCCGTTGTTACTATAACTCCTCATACGAGGATCTGGGGATGGATTTGGATTCTGCGGGATTAACTATTAGTGTGAAGTCATTTATAATTCTATCTCACCATATAAAAAATAACTAAAATTTTCTTGTTTTTATGATAAATTTTGGCCGGCCTAATTTTTTCTCTGCCTTCCTATTCTAGGTCCGCTGCTAAAGTAAATATTCGAACATCGCCTTCTCCTCGTGGGCAGGATTTTTTCTGTGGGGGTCATAAAAGTTGCCACTTTTGTGAAAAAAATTTTTTTTTCCTTTTCTAGTGAAATTGCTTTGATTTAAAGCTTTTTTTTGAAGATGGAGAGCTATAGGGTAGAAAGATTAATTTTCCTAACCATTATCTCTTTCTTCAAATTTAAATATTAAAACTGAGAAATCATTAAGTAATAAAAATATAAACTAAAAATTTAATAAATTGTTTAATATATTTAAAAGACTCATTTACTTCTATTTTCATTAGAGTTGGCTTAAATAAAATTTTTTGGCTTATATAAATATTTTAAGAATGATTATTTTCACTACTTGGCAGAAAGAAATATAACCGATTGTTAAAGGCTCGCAAAAATAGAAAAACTACGCAGTTTTTTGTACACTCCGCCCAAAACGGTTCAATTTATTTAAATTGAACCAGTTGATCCAAATTGACCAAACAATAAAAAATAAAAAAAATTAATCATTAATAATCGGTAAGAGAAAGAGAACTTTACTCGATTCCAAATACAAAACTAAATATCTACCTTAATTATAAAATATATGTACAGGTTTCTAAATTCAAAAAAAACTAATGTAAGGGTACTATAACTTAATTCTCCTCCAATCACTCGGAACCATACCCTCCATAAACGCTTTATTACACAACTTCCAAATCCAATCAATCACCATCTCGCCTCCTTTCTCATTATATATATATATATACATAATAATAATAACTATATATATATATATATATATATATATATATATAATATATATTATATATTATATATATATAATATATTATATATATTATATATATATTTATTATATATATATATATATATATTAATATATATATATATATATATATATTATATATATATATATATATATATAATATATATATATATATATATATATATATATTATTATATATTTATATAATATATATATATAATATATATAATATATATATATATATATATTATTAATTTTTATTTTCAATTTTATTCTCGTCTACCAATTAATTATAATGTCATTTATTTTTCATCGTTTAATTTTTTTTTTGTAATAATTATTCATGTGTCTTGAGCACCCCTCCTGAATATGAAGTCACGAAGGTGACATCGAAAAGCGTTGAGATAAATTTAATAAATCTTTATGGCTCCTCATTCCGTTTTTAGTCATCCTATTTAAATATTAAAAATAATTTTTCCCAAAAACAAACCAATATCTAGTATAAATATATTATATATATATTATATAATATGTATTAATATATATATATATATTATATATATATATATATATATATATATATATATATATATATCATATATATTATATATATATACTTTCACTTATGTGTATTAGCTACAGATTCATCATAAAAAACAAGCAGGACTTATATCGGGAATTCAGGTTTAACAAAAGTTTTTTTTTTTTTTTTTTTTGAAGCAAGAAAACTAACGGTGTAGGATCATTTATGTTTTTGTACAAACACGGCTAGCACGTCTGATATTCATGTTTCGAGGTTTATAAGAATTAACAAGTGATAAATAAACAAGTAGTTTTCCATTTAAGAGGTTCATTTTTCTCCACACCATTAATGGACAATAACAATATGTAACCGGAACCATAAGTTTAGAGAGAGAAAGTGCTCAATATCGTCTCTCTCCTCAAATTTTTATAAATTCCTCATTGTTTCATTATCTGAGGATATCAAGTAATCTCTTTTCAGAGTTATTAACGAAGAGGATAACAACAAGTGTTAGCTGATTATCATAATGATATCTTCAAATGATTATAGTACAGTGATACAATTGGTTAGAATAGAATTGTCATGGGATGGGAAGACACTTATTTTATCATCAGAGTTACCGTACTGGTAGAGAGATTCTTTAAGTTCTTGCCCTAACATAATTTGCAGAGTAAGTCCCATGTATTATTGAAAGTTAAGCGAATTTTAACTCTGGCGTGCATTTTGTTTAGTTCTTACTGAGCCTTAGTCGAATGATTAAAGTATGACTCAATTGACCAATATTTTGAGAGAACTTTGCTGACTGAATTTTGAGATGTCACAACATTTATAATGTTGGTGGCTGACGGAGTTTGTGTTTTTCACTCAAGAAAGACAACTATTTATTTTCCCTTCTATATTGACACCAGCATCTTTCATGACACAGTGAACATCATCTGGGGATAGGTTCCATTTCGCTAACGTTCCATTAAATACGCCACTGAAATATTCATCTGTATGACGGTTCAGTGAGAGGATTTTTTCCAGAGCACTACACAAAATTTGGCCTTGGAAATAATTGTCAACGGCATGACTACTCGGAGAATACAAAGAGATTGCTGACTGAGTATCTGATCATTCGTCGAAGGAGAAAGCTAACTTAGATGATTGTTTGATAGAGGTCATTAATTCTGAAACTTTAGTTTTAACCCTGTCATACATTTTCTTTCAAATAATATCTCCGTAGTATTTTATTTAGTGTTGAAGAGACCGATACTTTCGTTAGCCGTACAAAGCCAAGAATTTCAGCGTGATGAAACAGAAGATCGTCCATCACTATAATTTCTGTAAATTTACTATATCCATCCTTTATGATTTTTCGTTTCAGTGTCCCATATTTTGTATTTTTATATTAGTTTCAGAGTAATCTGCTTCGTTCTTAAACTTGGAAATGGAGATCTTTTACTCTTTTAATCATTTTCCTTTCTACATTTTCCTTGTGTTTGCTGCTTAGATAGTTCTTAACCCAGATATCATTCTTCCATTCCGAGAATAATTACGATTGCAAAGTATACGGTTTGCGATGTCATGGAAAACAATATGAAAGTAATCCCAAACCACACTGGATAAGGATGTCATTGCGGAATTGCTTCAACAGTTGATTGCGAGCGAATATACTCACAAGTACGAGCCTGTCAATAATTAACATTGCTAGATTTCGATTGTGACTCAAATTACTGTCACTACCTTGATACGGCATTATTCAACTCATTCTAATCAATTTCTCACAAAAGTTGCTAAATTTTCTAACAAATCCCATCAGAACATTTTCTATTCACATTTCGTGTGTCCGAGTGCGAATGCAAATAATTTATTTTAATATTTGCGAAGTCAATGCAAATATATAAGAACACCCGTAACTAATATATATATAATATATATATATATAATATATCTATATATATATATATATATATATATTATAATATATATTATATAATATAATATATAATATTATATATATATATTATATATATATCTACATATAAAATTAAAAATATATAAAAATATATATAATAATATATATATATATATATATATATATATATATATATATATATATATATATATATATATATATTATATATATATATAAAAATATGATATTCCTTGTTTTCATCTTTTCTCAAGAAAAAAAAAAAATTACCTCCCCCTGGGAAATCGTACAATCTACAATAATTTAAGCTTCATCTTGAGATTTACAACAATTACAGTAATCGTACAGAGTTATTACAGCATGAAAATGTTTCTAAATATATGGGCAGTAAT
>JABUQX010015564.1:20000-21280 GCA_015478945.1 Trachelipus rathkii | reverse complement strand
TGAAAACCCCTTTCAAAAATCGTGATTAAGCCCATGGCATCAAACCGATGGAAGAATGTGTAGATTTTAAATTAGGTACTGAAGTTGTTAAAATTGATGGTAATAATTTAATTATAAATAACAAACAATACATCGGTACTGAAGGTTTATAAAAACTCTTTATCTTAAAAAATCCTGGAGATGTTTCTAAAAATGATTCGATAATTAATTATAAGAGAATAATGATTTAATAAGATGATGGAGATGTTAAATCCAATAGAGGTAAAAAAATATGGAATGTTTATTAAGTTATATATGGTGAATATAAATTGATTGATGAATTAAAGGAAAAAACATCAGAATTATTTCAAATATGCAAGACACCAAGAAGAAGAAATAGTTTCGAAAGTATAAACATCGAGAAACAAGGAACTGGATTTAAATATTTATCTTCAGATCCAAGTGAACTTTTAAAGACATGAAATTTTATTCTTAGAAATGCAAGAGGGCAACACTAACGTTTTAAATGAGCTACACAAGCAATGAACGATTAATTTTTCGAATTAAAATTATTTGTTAAATTTTTAATAGAATCTAAAAATAACTTTTTTTCTATATAATAAATGAGCATTTTGTTATCTGTTATCAGATTTCAAATATAATTTTTATCCTTCTTTAAGATTAAATAAGGGTAAAACACATGAAATAGCGTTATTAAATATAAATATGAATTATTCAGTACCTAATATCAATGAATTAAATAATAAATTCGTATATGAATATAATAGTACAATTTTTGAAATAATATTTCCAGCAGGTGTTTAAGAGATGAAAGAGATTAATAATTACATACATACATGTATTATTCATTTTAAGAATGCAAGTGTTATCATTCGTTTCAATAAAAAATCATTTAAAAATATTTAAGTATTTTGAAGGAATACTATTGATGGTATTAGAGAACATGAAAGTAAAAAGATTGTTGACATTTTATGGCTAAATTCAATCTTAGTTAATTGCAAAAGTGTAGAAGGTTTTTACCTCAATGGATATCAAAAACCAATTTTGTATAATTTCTTTCCTGATGTTCCTCCTGGTTATAAAGTAATTGAAAGTCCTAATAAAGTATTATATCTACCGGTAAAAATTCCACCTATTAATTTGATTCATATTTAGCTTACTGATCAAGATCATAAACCATTAAATCTTAGAGGGGAATAAATTGCAATCAGATTGCATTTAAAAGCAACATAAACTTTTTTTTCTCTATAATAAATGGGGAGCGTGCAAAATTTTTTAAA
>JABUQX010015564.1:0-12500 GCA_015478945.1 Trachelipus rathkii | reverse complement strand
TGGGATTGTAGCACAGATTGTGGAGTCGTAAATGGGATGTCTGATTAGCACCCCCAATAGATTCTAGGAGAGAGATATAGTAATAGGCAAGGAGGTCAGGCACGCCGATGGACAAGTCAAATTTTTTAGGAGTAAAAGAGTTTTAATACTGATTTAAGTATCGGTGTTGTCATGTTACGTAGTTAATCTAGAACCATGAGTCCTGATATAAGGGAACATTTGAATAAACCCTTTAGTAGATAAGTTACAAGCGACTAATGCTCTGATTGAACCACTTGTATAAGAAGCTTAGGTTTGCGGAAAAGAAAGGGAGAAAGGTGGCAAGGGGTTCTTCGTGGCTTTTTTGACAATTTAAGCTGAGAGAAAAAATGTAATAGCCCATGGGAATTGGACCATTGTGAAATATCTTCTCCAAAGACTAGTTTTTGAAATTGCCTCTTCAAGAGGATAGGCACAGACCTTGCAACCGGCAAAAATAAATAGATGATAAAAGACAAACATCAACTGGCGTTCGACATTGGTAAAGAGAAAAAAAAAATTGCCACTGTCGGTTACGATAGAAGAAACCGAAGTATTTTTACTTGAATCCAAAGGGCAATAATAATATAAATTGACAACTTAAAATGCTTACCACAGAAGGAATGCCTTACATCCTAAAACAATAAATGAAGTTGGTGCGGATCGACAAGAAGGAATAGAAGAGCACTTAAACCTGGATGACCTGGTCTACAGAAGTAACATTTTAATAAAGAGGAAGATAGTAAGACTGTCCTCCGGAAAAGATAGCGAGTCTTTAATTTAAGTGGAGAAGCTCAGGTTACATACTTAATATACACACAATGTGTCATAAGCTTTTTCTATCAAAGATCTGTTTTTCAAAAAAACCACCAGAAGAACTATCCACCAGTTCATGAGAAAGGTCTTTCCGGACGGTCATGATCTTTTTAACAAGGGTATTTCTTTTTAACAAGGGATTCAGCCTGTACGAACGATTTTTGGGAAACTGGCCTATTGGAAATTTTATAAAATTTATGGGCGAACTCTCGCAGAACAGTGGAAGGAAGGCATCCTGAAACCACTTTCTCCATTCAATTTGCAGGGTGTATAACAGGTCAGTCGAAATTAGTTTTTGGGGTATCTTACTAATTCTAATAATTTTTCTCCAGGTTTGGGATAATAGTAGCTGATATCCACTCCACAAAAGTGTTGTATATTGCTCCTAATATATGGAAAAGAAAAAAAAGGGATTTCAATTTCAGATTCGTGCCTATACAGATCCAGCAAATATAGACTTCTGATGCAGAGGTTGTAAAAGCCATGAGATGAACCGGAAATATATTGCATGCTACTCGAAATATAAATGTCATGTGAATAGCTGGTCATAAGTAAAGAACTACCGTCTTTTCTGTTCCGCAGTGCAGTTTTGACACTTTGCAAGGTGTATTAAAAAGATATTGGTTATAGAATTTATGATCTTACCCTTTCGTGCTGTCTTGAAAAGAATTGGCAAGGTGCAGTATGAGACTCAGAAAAAATCTTCAATTGTTGAAAGGCTTCAACGTAGACGACAATAGTCACAATACTGAGCGAGTTGGACAAAAATATAAACCTAATTCATCTGCAACAGCGCAGTGTGAGCAGAGATCGTATCGAGTTCACCAGGGCCCATAACGAGCCCCAGGACTGTGGGTGAAGAGAGTTTTGTTTGGTACCGCACCGATTAAATGTAAGAATATTTTCCTGTACAAACTATTCCCACACAGAAGAACGCCGAGAAGAAGTTGTTGAAATTGACACTGTCAAAGTATTAAGTTCCAAAGTAAGATTGTTTTGCTTGTTTGGTGATATTAATTCGACTGAGATCTTTGTCACAGCTCCTAATAAAAAAATTATTCATGTTTGGCCTTCGCAATATGACCAACATCCCGGTGGTATGGGTCCTTTTGTATTGCCTTGTACAGTTTTTTTATTCACCTGGTTAGCTTTATTTCACTTGAGACCACCAAGAGGTTTCCGAAAGCCTACTTGCGGAAGATTGCGGGATGCAAGCCTCTGCAGCTGTTTGATGAATAACTTGTTGGGAGAAGTTAAAGGTATCATCAATAGCCGGAAATCGTTTATTGAATGGAGGAGAAAGTCGGGATAGCTGTTCGTTCCTAATAAAAAAGGCGGTCACACTTTTCTCCGATTACGGTCATAAGCGCCAGCTGGAAATTGATTTTTAAAATGGTGGGTTCGGTGCAAAGTTTTCTTTTAAGAGCGAAATTGGGGATGGTCGAGTGCCGTTATTAGATAATATTAATTCAAAAGCGAAGCCACGGTAAAAGCGATCCATAAAGATAGAGAAAACATTCAGTGAGAATCAAAAGAATTGAAATATTCTATACATGAAGATGTATGTCAACATTCATGTGTTCAATCGTTCATAAGTCATCCCAAAGAAAAGGGTATTAGAAGTTCTACACTTTTATCTTAGAACAGAACTTGATTATGCAACGGTAGACAGAGTCGGCCATAATACCGGGCTGTGTTAAACCGCGAAGGTTTGAAGTCTTCTAGAGCTATAAGTTATAACAAACGGGAGCCAGAGAGGTGATCTTTGCTAAAAAAATATTCAGCTTAGAGTCTTATTTTATTAACTGCCAGCACTCACTTCCGATAGTGTCAAGTAAGAAGCCAGAAGACAGTTAAGTGGTCGTAGTTGATCTGTGTGCTGACAAGACTAAACACCATGAATTCGTGCTGCGCCACTGCACACGATTTTCTACAGTGTTTGTATAAGTGAGGTGCAACTGGAGAATAGTAGAACACAAGAATTTATGATATGAATATATCCCTACTGCACCTTCCAATACCGCCCTGGCAACTCTTATTTTATAGAAAAGTTTGATTAGGACAGATAATTCTTTATTCCGACTGTTGGAAAAAAGTCTATACTTCAGACCATAAATCTGCACTTTGTTTAAAAATATTATTTTTTAGTTAATTTAGAAAATTAAAATAATTTCTTTCAAAATTAAATAACACTATCTAATATGTAGTTTAGTTTAGCCACGACATGTTCAAACTTATTTGAAATATATAAGTGTAATACATGGTGACCACGCCATATGTTGTTTTATAATACCTCGTATGTATTATGAGGGATGATCTCTTCTTGAGGCGAGTTGTCTTATGCTGGTCTAGGAGATGTTGATGCGTTTTTGGAACGCGTTGCATGATTCAGATGGGAGACGGAAAAGTTAAGACTGTGTTGTTGTCGGAATACATCGAACGTAAAAGTTAAGAAGTTAATGTCCCATTAAATCTGATTGGTTAGGAAGATAAGTCATACACAGAGTTACTGTGCTGTGTTGTTACTCAACAGGTTTTGGGAAGGCTTCTAAGTTTTCAATGATATTGGTTGCGAGGGACTTCGCCATAAATGCCGTAACGTAGTAAAGTTTGGATGTGCATAAGACCAAGTCCATTTATTGTGTGATAACATCTGTTCTTGGCTCCTCAGTTGCGAAGAGCATCAAAAGCTCCCTGATGTTCTCTAGCGGCAATGGGAAGCTCCGTAATGTCAGCATCTGCCACAAGAAAGCAGAAATTTCAGAAGAAAATGGCGATAGTGAGGATGTACATGACGTGTTGTGCCAAACTTGGAGTTTTGCACAAACAGTGTTAAAAAAAAGAATATGACATTCTTGGTGTTTGTTGAAAAAAAGTGACACTTTTTTTAATATTTGTTTTTAACTAAAGAAATGTGTAGATTTATAGTGTTGCGCGATATTGGGATCTATACATGGAACCCACTGGGTTATGAAGGTTCTGGGACGCTAGAGACCCTTTATCAGTTAAGCCATTCAGTTGTGGGCTTATTTTTGGAAATTAGACAATTTGGTATGGGAACCTTGGATCCCCGTTTTTGTGCCACCAGCAGATTGTAGAAGTTTGGAGTGCTTTCGGTTGTTTGAGTCTGGAAACGGTTTCCATTCATCTCTCTCACAAAAACGCAAGAAGCTATGAGTGTTGTGTGTGCTCTGAATCAAAAACTGTGTGGTAGTGTGTGTGTGTCTGTGTGTGTGTGTGGTGTGTCTGTTGTGTGTGTGATGTTTGTCTTGAAGATGTGAGAGAGAAGAGAGAGAGATAGACGAGATAGACAGACAAACTGACAACAGAGAGAGAGAGAGAGACAGAGAGACAAAGAGAGAGACGAGAAAAATAGAGGGAGAGAGAGAGAGGGTGAGAAATGGACAACAAATTGAGAAGACTGATCTAGAAACAGAGAATACTCGAGCCAGAGACAGAGACAGCCAGAAAACAGAAGACAGAAAAGCCAGAGACAGAGACAGAGACAGAGAAGAGAGACAACGGAGACAGAGCAGGAAGCATTAGAAAAAGAGTGGGTCGTCACATCAGTTCCATATTCGGGAGTACTATGATCCATTTTTCATTTCGCCTAAGGCATATTAATTCTTTAGGGAGTACGTTGATTGTAGGAAAGTTCAGAAAAGAGTTGGTAAATAATCTTGCAAGCTATCAAAGGGTTGATTGGATTGATGGGTTGTTCAATAGCTGTGATTGTTTGGGTACAATCTTTTGAAGTCGCTGCTTTTTGTCTCAGGAATAGACGTATGACGAGGTCTCTTCTGAGTTATGCATTTTTGACCATTGGGGTAAGTTGTATTTTTGTTGTTTAGGAATAGAAATTTTGAATGTTTTGTATTTTCGAATAATATTGTTAGATTGGTTGGATTTAAGTCTGTTTCTGGTTTGTGTTAAGGGAACATCTTTTTTCAAGAAACTGGAATAGTATACTTTAGTGCTAGTTGTGAGTAACGGTGGCGAGACAGCCATTAGGGACATAGATGACAGGTCTCCTACTTGAGCGTTTACCGAACAATCGGGAAGGATATAGAGACAGCAGTGCCTTGGGCTCCAAAGCTTAGTTTGGAGATGAAGCAGCCCTTAATAAAACCTTTATTAGCTTCCTTGTTGGTTGGTTTGTAAATACTTTCAGTACTCGGCACCAAATAATTAGGTTAATCAGGTTTGTTGTCGTGCATTTTGGAAGGCTGTACTTTATCTGTGTATCTCAATGGGCTGTGCTTTTGATTTGTGTGAGAAATCTGCAAGGGTGTAGGTTCTATAGGCAATTGGCAAAGCGGGGCAGGTTTGCAGCAGAGACTGCTTTTTGAGCAAGTTTTCGCTTAGAATTTAGGAAGAGATCTACTGTGAATTGGAGTGTTTCAAATACATTCCATTACTTTCGTGATACTGGTAAATTAACACGCCGCTGAAGGCGAGGTGCCCTGCAGAATGTGTTGTTAGAGCTCATAAGATTGCCTTTTGTCTTAGTGGGTGTACTATTTTGTCTTGAGCTTGGTCCGTGAATATGGGCTTCTGTTCGTTCTGAATTTGCCCTAAAAACCTAAATTTTTTTATGGGTATTTAAAACTCCAAGAGCTCCCCTGTTCAAAATATTCCATGGCTGCGCCGCACTCTTTAAGGATAAAGAGCAGTAGTGGGACTCTCCACAAGTTTTTGCAGTCCTGTCTTATATTGTTTCACCTAAGAGCGCTACATTTGTCATATTATTGGTCGTTTCAATTGGACAGTGTGAAATTTCTTCTCTCCAACAGACTGAGCATATGTCATGTGGTTCTCTGCTTACTAGTATTTTTCGCACATGTCAAAAATGAGAAAAGAAAAAAGCCCCAGCAAGAACATCGAAAGGAATAGGGAGGAATGAGACCGATACTCGTTTGCCATTTAAAGCATTCATCTGGGAGTCATGGAATAATAAACCTTGTTACCGGAATCAACGAACACTTAAAGTATTAGTAAATCCATTTTTTCACACTCCCTTACGAAGGTTTGTATACTTGGACAAGGTTTGAGTTTTACTTAAAGTCAACACCGCCAAAAGAGAATGTGGTATCAGACGAGTTCCTGAAGAAGGGGGGAAATATAAAAACGTTTTTTAGAGATTAATATAAAGACTGGGAAATCTTTTTTGTGGGAAGAAATCATCTTCTTTTTAATAAATAAAAAATTGATTTTTTTTAGCAAGTTCTTCGTTTCCTGTTCTCTCTCATATCGATTGTTAATAAATAGTGTCACCAGTTTTGAAATTGTTTTCCTTTTCTAAATTATACTGCATAGGAGTTTGAAATCTGTGTCACGTCAAGGAATTAGAGTTTCGAGATAGAATGTTAAGGGATCACATGTCATGTGTGGTAATGAGAGATCATGTGGCGGGTATTTTTTCGGTATGGTTAGCTTGAACTGAGAAGGGGTTACACATTATCATCTCATTAATTTTCGTGATGTATGGGGTTCTTCAACACTTGATATTATCCGACAAGCTTTTTGCATCTCGCTTTACAGAATAAATTGAGTTCTTTTTAGCTCAACTCTAAGTAAGCATGTTTTGGATATAGTAGTGTGGTCGTAAGTAAAATTTTGATTCGTATTTCATTTTACGTTAGTTAATATATCTGGTGATTTTACGATATGATGTTATCAGTTTGTAGGCATTGCCCGGCAAAAGGCTGAGAGCAGCAAATATCTATTAGATATAATTAATATGATAATACTTACGTTTAAACGAACGTGATGAGTATGTTAGTATTCAGGTATATAAATGCCAAGAGTCGTTTGGTGCCCATCGTGTGTTAAATATTTGTAGATAAACTCGAGTTCAAGGGTTTTTTAACTTTTGAGCAAGGCAGTACCTCAAGAGGCGATGAATCGGTTTCTTGTTCGTATCCTTTTTTTCCAGGATAAACGAAGAAAATAAAATGATCCTTTCATGTGTATAGTTGAGATCCAGGGTTATTATCTTGGATATAAATAGCGGAAATAAATTACCTGACTGGATCTTAGGAGTAGGAGGCCTAAGTAGGGGGGTCAGGTAGGGAATGCTCCGATCAGTTGTATTGTTTGCACGTCTTGTTAACATAACACAATACGTATTTATTCTTTACAAGCTATTTTTCGTTGGGAGAAAGTAAAAGCAACAGACTTTCATCATCCATATATGAGTCAAATATAACATTAAAACAAATTAAACAAACATAAATAACAGGATGAATCGGAAAGACGTTTACTTCATAAAAAAGGGTAGTCTTCTCCCCAAAACAGATCACAAACGAGATTGATTCACACGTAATTCGCCGGGACACAACATTCCGTAGCCCAGATAAGAACCTCTGCGGTGATGTCTCTCGCCTCTAGTGTGGAAAAGAAGCCCGAACCTCCAAGAAACATCCTACTTCGGTTTACCCCCGCAAAAAAATACCGCAAAACAGGAACTACATAAACTTAACGCAAAGATCAAGAATAATAAATAACAGAACCAACAGTGACAGGAAGACAGTCTCACTCCGGAGTTAAACTACGAAAAGAATCCGAGATAACCCTACAAGATTAGGGTGCGGTCCAGTTTATAGGCGAACAAAACAAGACAGAGGGTTTTCGACGGAACTGGACCAGCTCATTCCATGGGGAAGAAATGTGAGGTGGATTGAAGACCCCCGTGGTAAGAGGAAAACTAGTGCCCAATAGGATGTGATGGAAGTAAGGACATCTCCCTTTTTCAAGAGTGTGAAATACGTACAAAGTATTTAAAGGTTTAAAGAGACGCCAATGATGGGTAGGAATTTAAAAAAAAATAGTGAAGAGAGGAGAAAGAGAGAAAGAGTAGAGACGAGAGGAGAGGAGAGAGAGAGTGATTGGAAGAAGAAGAAGAGAAGCGCGGTTGTATCTATGACTCGAAGTAAGAGAGATTGTGAGGTGGAGATGAATAGGCAAAAATATATAGTTTTGAATCGGACAATGCAGAGAAAAAAGATATAGTAGCGGCGCTTAGCAAAATGATACCTGGTTTCGAACTATTGAAAAGATATAGATAGTATTGAATAATAAAAAAACCATTAAATGAAAAACGCTTTTTAAACGATTCTCGATATGTGACAACATGTGCTGGTGCGGGTTTATAATGAATGGTGAAAAAGCGTGGACAAGCGAAATTCCCTTAGTATTGGTTCTTGTTACTGCTATGTTCCAGGTTACTCACCAAGAGTTTAACGCCGCAACAAGAATCAATGCCCCTTTGTGGGGATATACTGTATATATATATATATATATATAATATACTATATATAAATCTCATTATATTCAATTTTTCTTTATAATACTCCACTTATATGATTTTAGCCTTATAAATATCTCACTATATATAATTACCTACATCTATCTTAGACTAATTATAACATATCAGTATATATATATTCTTTATTCACTTATAATATATATATTAGCTACCTATAATAATTAATTTTAATTTGGACTGAAGCTTTATCAGTTCATATATATATATATATTAATAAATATATATATAATATAATATATATATATATAAATATAATACTAATTTAATGACTACCATATATATATAGATATATAATTATATATATAATTATTATATTATTATATATATATATACTACTATATATATATAGCTATAATATTATATACTTAATATTATATCATACTATATACATTACTTACATTATTCTTTTTTAATGAAGAATTTAAATTTGAAGTGCTGATAATATTTTTATTTAATTTTGTTTTTTGGACGTCTTCTTGCTTGGTCTCTATTTTACTTATTCTGTATGCTGAAATCGCGTAGCTCAAACATGTTACAAAGAATCATTTAAAAGAAAAATACAACGGTAATATTTTAATAAAATTTTTACTGTATAAATATTTTAAGAGCAAAAACTACTACCACTACTACTACTACTACTAATACTAATAATAATAATAATAATAATAATAATAATAATTAATACATAATATTTAATACAATACATTACATTGATAATAATAATCCACATATATAATAATATAATTAATAATAATAATATAATAATAATAATAATAATAATAATATAATATAATAATAATAATAATAATATAATATAATAACTAAATAATAATAATAATATAATAATTAATAATAATAATAATAATAATAATAATAATAATAATAATAATAATAATAATAATAATAATAATAATAATAATAATAATAATAATAATAATAATAATATAATAATAATAATAATAATAATAATAATAATAAATCTACATTAATAATATAACCAAAATTAAAAAAAAAATCCACATAAAAGGAAAAAAAAAAAAATATTACCCATGGTCTGCAGTAATTCATTCTTTTATATTCATTTTTTTTTTTTTTTAATTTACCAACTGTCAGTAACTCAATTTCCTTTCCTTTTTTTTTCTTTTATCTTTTTAATTTAAGTGCTAATAAAATACAGTTTTCAACTTACAGAAAAAATTCCTTTTATTTCATTTTTAAACACGACGAAAAAAAAACCTCCCTGAATTAAATATTGACATTTCATTAATACTGATGTTTAAAACTTCAGAAAAAAAAAAAAAAAAAAAAAAAAAAAAAAAAAAAAAAAAAAAAAAAAAAAACCCCGGAAAAAAAAGACACACACACACACACACAATAATAGTCTGTAATTGCTCTAATTATGTTAAATGAATAAAATTAATTGTTTTCTTTTTATAAGCTTAAAGATAAATGACTTTACAAATCAAGCCTTTGGCTAGTGCTACGCTAATGGAGCAAACTGTCCCTGAGCACCGTGCTACGCACGCGCAAGAGGGCTCGCTTTGATCTTCTTCGAGGAAACCAAGAAGAAAAAAACTCATGATGAGGAAATTGTATGAAATCCGTTGACGGTTTTCGGGTTTGTTTATTTTTTGAGATTGATACTAGATAAAAAAAGCACAAAATTAAAAAATAATTTATTAATAACTTTCTTTTAAGATATAGGGAAATCAAAATTGGCGACCGTAATATGGAAAAGGATGGTGAGTTCAAAAAATATGTTGTCTCCGCACATCATTCAAACAAAGTCGATACGAATTGGAACGTTTTTTGCATGTTTAAAGATTAATAGGATATTAGAGAGAGAAAATACGGATTTTTTTTCAGTGTGGAGGATAATATTAGTCGCTTTTTGTCTGATATTTATTTTTAACACACTAATTTTGTGGGGTATATTTTTCATATTACTGTTATTTTTTTCTTTTGCTTTTTTTTGCTAATAGTTATATTTATTTCCCTATTCTCTACTAATAACTAAAAAATATTTATATAATAATAAATAATCCAATAATAATATAGATTTAATAATAATAAGTAATAATAATAGTAATAATCAATAATAATAAATAATAATTTAATAATAATTAAGTGAATAAATAATATTAATTAATAATTATAAAATAATAATAATAATAATAAATATAACAATAATAATAACAATAATAATAATAATATAATAATAATAATAATAATAATAATAATAATAATAATAACAATAATAATAACAATAATAATAATAAAAATGATTATTATTATTATTATTATTATTATTATTATTAATTATTATTATTATATTATTATTATTTATAATTATTATTATTATTATTATTATTTATTATTATTATTATTTTGATTACTATAGTTTTTTTTTGTCCCCGTAACAAATAGTTATTATATTTGTATTATTTTCTCAATCTAATAAGCCATCTATCATCTGTTGATCTGAAAAAGAAAGTCAAACTATTTACTATTATCTCCTCTTTTTCAACGAGAGTTTTCTTATTTATAAATGCTTTTAGAATTTTATCTAACCGATATTGAAGAAAAAAAATAATAGAATATCACGCCAAGTCTAAATCTAACTCAAAAAGATATAAAACTTAGATCTTACTATAATACCAATTGAAAAACTTTCTTACTACTGTTTTCCGTAAAGAACTAATACAACTACGGTATAGGAATGTTAGTCATGTAGCTTACTTACAATTTCAACTGTTTATAAAGATGAGTAGTAAATGTCAATTTTTACATCAGGGTATTATTATATATATATCAATATTCTTATCAAACTTCATATCTCAGCATAGATTGTAATAATAAACACTAGTAAAGTGAATTTTTTATACTAAAACACTAAAACGAACAAGGAATCCTCAGATCCAATCTCAACATTTCCAATTAGGAAATTTTTTTAATTTGAGGTTGGCTGAGTCTCTCCTAATCAAAAAGCACAAACCAGTTATCGATATTAAATACAATGAAATTGGAAAATTTTTTATCGAACGTATCTTTTGAGTTAGTTTGACTGAGTAGATATAATTCTTTCTTATTCCTCTGCTGATTATCGCTATTTAGAAGGGTCTTTGATTAATTAATTAAATATTTATATTATTATTTACGAATACTCTAATTAACTATCTTTATTTTGTCATATCTAATCATTTAATGATGTATTCAGACCAAGAATATTTATTTTGTTTATTATTAATTGTTAAATTCAGTCTAGAACTTCTGATTCTAATGTGGCCTTATGAATTGTGTTTGAGGCCTCAGAACGAATTAATTAAGAATTACTTAGATTAAAATGACTAAAAAGCTGTTTTCTATTCTTAATTGCTATTAGTAATATCACCTTTACACAATCTTTTAATAAATTTATAATCTAAATTACTTCTAGAATATAGTCTACTTATTTAAATTTCTCTTAATAATATTTCAAATCTAGATATTAATCTTCTTAGTAATAAGTCCTCTATAATAAATCTCGTTAATAATATTAAATCTTATAGGATAATCTTCTTAGATATTAAGTCCTTTAATTAAATTCTACTTTATAATATTTTATAATATATATCTAAGATATACTATCTAGAATTTAGTCCTTAAATATAATTACTCTTAATAATATTTATATATCTAGAAATATCTTCTAGATTGTCTCACTTAATAATAATCAACATGATATTAATTAATTAAAATAATTTAATATCTCAAATACTTGTTTAAGTACTTGTTATTAAATAATTTCTATTAATATTATTGCGCTTTTTTGGGTTTGTCATCTTTCTAAGAATGATGGTTCGACAGTTATATACAAACTATTTACTATACTCAATAAAATAATTTTACATTTATTAAGAGCAGGGGTTCCATAAACTATTTTTACTACTCATAAGGGCTACATTAGGACTCCTCACGCTATATATCCTATAAAGCAGGCGCTCAATGAACTACTATGGTAGGTCATCATACCATATAAGTCTTGTGAATTCGTGTAATTAGTGTACATAATAGTATATATGTGCATATGTCTGAAAAGCTGCAAATTTATTTTAATGTGTAACTAGTTAAAGTTATAGTTATATATTGTTCTATAATTCAATTACCAAAATAATTATATATATAATATTTATATGTATATATATAGACACATAACAATAATAATTTTACATTAAATTATTCATTGGTCAATGAGTATCAGCTCTCCTCTACGTAATGATACTGTAATATATATAGCTTTAGAACCTCCTGGGTGAGTATTATATAAATATACTAATTGGTAATAGTTACACCTATATAA